>JBCAUG010710626.1:0-13285 GCA_038406175.1 Haplosyllis leylae
GGTGGATGTCTCACTTGCACGCTTTCTTGCCTGTGCGCTAGTCCTCAGATTCACCTCTGGTGCAACACCTGCCAACTGTATTGAGGTCAGCATGGCAGCCGAGCCTTTTTGATCCACGTACCTGCGGATGTGTCCACAAGCATTGGTGGAGGTTCGGGGCTCGAACCCACGACCGTCCGTGCCGCAAGCACAGCTATCTTTAAACTTGTACTTGCAATTGTTTGCTTTTCTCACGAAATAGGACCGGTTGAAATGTACTATTCTTATTTTTCACACAATTATAGGACTTTGACGACATTAAAGTTGGATTCACACTCGAAAAGAAACATCAAAGTCATCCAAAACTCTCGGCAGTGAATGGCGAGGATGACGTCCAGTTAAGTGAAAAAGAATTGCAAAGAGTGTGCTTCGTACACATGCAGGTACATCAAATATCATTCATTTTTAGTTGAGCCGTCTCCGAAGAGCGGAGCTACTTATCTGCTCACTATGGTGTCAGTGCGTTAGTACAGTTGGTTGTTTGTGGACAGTTGCAAGTAATTTTTGGTATTTTGATGTACAACTTCAAACCAGCTCAGCCCTGGGCAGTTCTATTTTGGTAATGTTGGGAATGGACATTGTAGGTACTACCATCGTTTACAAGATCTACCTGGATACAACCTTCCGTCAAAGATCTCGACCTTGTGAACCATACACAGTCTGCTGTTACAGGATACGACATAACTGCAGAACTCTTCAACGCACATTTTCATTTGTTCTGCCCTGAAGTGGACAACCAAAGCTTCGGTGTCCACCTCATGATGATTAAAGAATTGCTGGACAGTGTCTCTCAATCGCGGGTAATTTTCAGTCTGCTTTTTCCAGAGTTACTACTTAATTCAGTAACGCTTGCTGCATTAATAAAATACAAAATTTTGTAGCGCCATGCAAATAAGCCATACGACATATATCATGATTCCAACATCCCAGAAGTTGCACAATGTCGTCCATTGCTGAAGAATTTTGTTGAACGAGTACAGGAACTGTTAACAGACTGGCCTGATCATCCCACTCTGAAACAGGTAAATGTGATATAAAACATGTATCATGTATCCTCCACGTACATATGTTATTTCCTACAACACTGTATTGAAGAAGAGCTATAAATTTTATTTTCTAGTTGGTTACCATTGTTGAGAGAATTCAGTGTTTTGCTGTCACAAGTCCACTGATGAAATTTGTAAATGGATTAGAAATAATTCTTGCCAAAGGACAAGAGTGGGAACAGATTGCTGCCAAACACGTTTCACTTTCAACTCACTTAGAAACTATCACGCAAATGATAATTCGGTGGAGGAAACTAGAATTAGAGCAAGTATCTTTTATGCGACGGTACAAAAACTAGTACGGACAAATTTAATCATAGGCAATTACTTTGGTTCCCTAACCCTAAACTGAAAGGTTTTCTTTTCATAGAGTTTGGAACTCCAGCCTTGATACGGTAGTTTCGGGGGTGGAACAGAACACTTACAAATGGTGGTTTCACCTGTATCAAATTATCAACGGTTTCCTAGATGAAAGCTCGCTTGACTCAGAAGTAAGATCATGATGAATTTGTTAAACGCGATTGTGAATCTTCACTTTTGAATTTGATTTATGTAGAGGCTATTCTTGTTGATCTCTGAAATTGTTCAGGAAGCAAGTACATACATATGTATTTGTTCTCGTTAAATTCTGAAGGAGACACAGACACCAGCAAGCGTACTGAAAGCACTGGAACAGTTTATGGAGACGTCCAGTCTTGGTGAATATGAAGTTAGATTAAAGCTGTTGTACGCATTTCATTGTCAGCTGATACATATGGACCATTCTGTGCGACAAGGTAAACAAAGAAGTTGTTGTGTTGGGTAATTAATTACCGGCACTTGCATTTGTAGGTTATGGACACATTAAAACAGCGAACTTACATTACATTACATTGTAGACACATTGATGAAGATGATGTGGAATGTTTACCAGCATTATAATCAATTTGTTTCAAATATACAAGCACAAATTATCAAAGTGAGGCAGCCCATTGAAAAACAACTGAAGGTAAGGAATACAATTCAGGAGGAGAAATGGTAAATATGAAACACAAGTAAATGGAAAATTAAAACTCCATTATCACTAAATGAGCCCCATTTCAATTGTATTTATTTTCTTCACAGTACATGGAAACTGACCTCCTTTCACAATTTAGAATGGAACCTATATTTGCATTTCAGTTCCTCTTCTTAATAGAAGCATTTCATTATTCACCAATTTGCCAATTGTTTTTACTCGAGTGAACCATTCAAACGGTATTTATATGTCTTCAGGGATTCGTGAAGATTGCCCGGTGGAATGACATTAATTTTTGGGCCATAAAATCAGCCGTCGAGAAAACTCACAAAACAGTGCACAAATATATGAAGGAGTTTGAGAAGAGTCTTAATACAGGGGTTCAAAGCTTCCTGAATGCCAATATTAAGGACTGGATTACAGAAGGTGGAGAAGGTGCTTGGGATAAAGCTGTGGTTCATCAGGTGACGTTTCAACCATTTGTGGCTGCGGAGTCGCTTAAGGTTGGTATTTGCATTCTACCTGAATTTAGAATTTCATTTGACCAAAAAACACCAAAACGATTCACTGTAACACAATGCTGAACAACCACCAACCACATAAAGGAATCGGATGCAAAGAAGTGTTTGCACTTTATCTTTAGTCACTCTACGAGGATGTACCATTACCATCTGTGGTGCAAGGAGAAGAATCACTGCAGGTTCGATTGCCCAAGTTGTTCTCCAGGATGATATTTCATAGTAAAAGGATACTTCAGAAATGGCCCTATTCTGCGCTCAACGATACTGTAAATGAGTTGACGGAAGAAGTGATTGAAATAACAAGAGAGCTTCAGGCAGCAAATGTGACGCAGGTGAATTTACTTTGGGGTTCTAAAACACAAATATTTTATCTTGTGTGATACGAATACGATAAAAGCTTTCAAGACTTAATAAAAAGGTTATTCGTCCAGAGAAAGACCCTCAGGTCAAGTTCTAACTGATTTCAGGGTGCAGATAAAGAAAGGCAGAAGTCTGAGGCGAAACATATTCACATAAGAAAGCGCAAAGCGCTAGCAGATTTATTTAAGCATTTGTCTGCAATAGGTACGTATTTACGCATTGTCTCTCCTATCGTTTTCATGTGGGAGCAAATTTAATCTGTAACTTGTTTTATTGTCATATTTGAAATAACTATAGGGCTATCGTACAGAAAAGGTCTTGTGGCACTGAGAAAAGATGAGGACCCATGCAGAGACATGATAAATGACCCCCTGGATGTCGATGCTGCGTTGTCCCAGCTATCCGAGACTAGTGCTGATCAGGAAACAAAGAAATCGTGGAGTGGCTGCCAAAAGTATATGTTGAGGTGTTTGGCAAGAAGGGCTCTGTTTCATTCAGCGATGAACACCCCAGCACAGGTACGTTTGTTGATTTTATCGCCAAATGTTATTACTGCCCTCCCAGGCAGGGTAACCCTGCTCTCTCTCTTCACCAGACAGGGTGGCCCTACCTCCTGGACAGGGTGACACCCCCTCCCTCCACAAAGGCCATTGAAGGACCAGTGAGGAAGGATGACCTGCCCCTTCCCCCAGACTAGGTCTGGTCTAACATGATCAGCAAGTTTGGAATAATGATTGGGGGGGGGGCGTGGTCAGTACTGCCTCGTAATGTTTTCAATCGTGTGTGATTTTGTTTATAAGGGAGGGGGGTAGTCCATCTTGAACCATGAACTGTTGACCTACCACCCCCACCTGGACTATCACCTATTAACCCCCACATTGACTATCACCTGTTTACCCACCCCACCTGGACTATGCATGAACTTTTAACTCACTTATGACTCACTCTGAATTCATTAAAACTTACGGTGAAGTTATGAGTTGCCTCCAATATAACTCATTAAAAGCTGGTACCAAGGCTATGGAAACAAACAGCTGAAACATTGGAAGTAGACAACCCTGAGCACCCAAATAGTTTACTAGAACAAGCTGCAGAAACACAGAAAGTCTCCCAAAAAATGTATTGGATTCATATTCAAAAATCGTTCTCCTACACAAATATGTCTGCACTGAAATGGGCCATGGAACTTTCAATGGATAGTCAGGCCCTCGAAGTAAATTGGCCTAATATATTAAATACAGCGAAACTTAAATATATGCAATATAAAGTTCTCAACAAAACCCTCGTAACAAATGTAATGCGTGCTCAATGGGACAAGTCCATCTCACCATTATGCAGCTTTTGTTTTACTAAAAGAGAAACCACTTTGCACCTTTATACAGAGTGTAGTATCACTCGGGTATTATGGGTAGCACTACAAAAATGGATTAAATATTACCTCAAGATTACACTAATTTTAACCCCACAGACAATCATTTTAAATAACTAGTTTGGTATTCAAAGGAAACTCATTAACACACTAATCTTGATTATGAAGCAGTGCACATATTCAAGTGCATGTAAGGAACAAAGTATAGATTTTATTAGTTATATGTCAACTGTCAACCACTGGTATAATATAGAGAAAATCAATGTGTATTATGTTAACAGACAAAAGATTTTTAAACTCAAATGGAAACTCTGAAAAGTAACTGTAATTAATTCTTTGTTGTTCAATCTGAACAGTACAAGGTAAATTTATATTATTATCGTTATTATGTTCATGTTTCACGTGTGTGCACCAATCCATAACATTATACTTTCGCATAATCTTTATAAATAAAATCATTTATAAAAAAAACAAAAAATAAACTGTTAACTCACCCACCTTTGGAACATGAACTGTTGACGTGCCCCTCTCCCCTTGACCACGAACTGCTGACACATACTTTACCCCCTCCCCTTGGACCATGAACTGTTGACCCGATCATAGGGACCGGGGGGGGGGGGCGTGGTCGGTATTGCCTCATAATGTTAATGGGAGGGTGACTTGTACTTTTAAAAACACAAAATAATTTTTTCATTAAGAATAGCTTCCTCTTTTTCAGGAGCTAGGACTTCCAAATGTAGAACGGTGTAAAGGTTTCAGTGAAAATTTGATGAACTTGGTACAGCTTCGGTGGAAGCAAATGTCGGGGTCATTTCAGTCATTTATTGAACTCAGAATGAGATTGGATGGAATGGAAAGGCTTCTCAAAGATCGTGAAAACGTGAACAAGAAGAAAGGTTTCCCTCCACAAGATATCTGTGAGCAGTGGGTGGTACGTACGTCCAGTAATAGAAAATGTGAGGTGTAAAAACTTTGCAGTGAAAATATATAGTGTGAAAATATACTGTGACGTTGTTGAATAATTGCAGAAATGTCTAAAGGAAACGGTCGACAGGACAGTCGAGGGCTTGAATCAAATTGACTTGTTATTACGACTGTGTCCGGAAGCGCCAGTAGAGAGTAACAAAATTATATCGCCATTACCTGCTAGTCACATGTCACTGATGGCCCTGACAACACAGCAAGATGAATTTTGGGCAAATACTCAGGAAACAGTTCATGTATGATTTTGTCACATTTTCCCCCGAAGGAAGTACAGCGTAACTCAATGAGTCCAAATCAAATCCCAAATATTGATATGAGTGGTCTGGTATTGTCCACAACGTTCAAAACGAAAAAAAATACTCATTTGTTTCTACCGTACTTTAGATGACGTTGGAGAAAATGAAAAGTTTGAAGGATGGAGTTGATTCAGTGAAGTTTCGGAATTCACAAATAATCACCTGGTCCGATGTTCAATTCCTCGAGACTAGTTTTTCATCGTTATCAGCAGTAGTTGTGTCACTCCAACAGATTGCGGAAGTCTTCAAACAACCAGAAACAGAGGAGCAATCTATTTTTAGGGAAACTATCGTTTATCTGAAGTCTTCAACTGCCTCAAAAGTTGAAGAATTTCAGGAATGGTTGGTCACTTATCACTCAAGTAAGTCGTATATTTTGCATCGACATGATAAAATATACCCTAGCCACTGGCACTTGTATTAAATTCTGTCCTGGGGTGGTATGTTTTTACACTTTTCTTCGCAACAAATAATTCAAGTGAATAATAAACTGTTTCGAATTTATAAATGTTGAAGTGTTTCAGTTTCATGTTTTTCTAACACAGGATCTGAGTGTTGTCAAGAATCTAGAGAAAGCTCGTTTAACACAGTGTTAGAGACACTAACTAAAGAGCTTCTTCTTTCAATCCAAAACCTTGTCAAAGCTAATATTGTGGAAGAACCTAGAGAGGAAGAAACTGAGGAAGAACAAAACAGAGAAGATATTGACCAACGATTCCAAGAAGGGTTGTTAATAAAGCATCTTAGAGAGGGGATTGACAGTCAGCTGGAAATGTTTAATATTCCAAAGGTAAATTTAAACATTTTAACGCGCTATGTGTTAACGCAATAACAGTGTGTGAAATTCGCGCTAAATGTTACTTCTTTCTTCGCAGATCCTTCATCTTGTTAAAAATCTGGAGAAAGAGATGTGGGCAGAGAGCAATAAATGTGGAAACTGTCACCAGTTTCATCAAAATATCGAAGTCTCACGCGCATTGTTTCGTTTCGTGCCACTGTTAATACAATACACGCAGTTGTACCAGTGCCTGGTGACACATACGATCAGCGCACATAGATCAACAGCTAAACTGCTGTCGGTTCTTCTTGCTATATTCACGGAATTGACATTGAAGGTACGTAAACTGTTTCGCTTTAAAATTAAACTAATCAAACGTGTGTATGAATTGTAAGATGTGTAAGAGATTCTAAAATCATACTGCATTATTCAATAGGGATTTTGTGTGCCCGCTGAATACTCGGACGAAGCAGGTGGCGAAACAGGAACACAATTTGAAGATATTGAAGGTGGAGGAATGGGCGAGGGTGAGGGAGCGAAAGATGTTAGTGATCAAATTGAAACCGAAGATCAGCTTGATGAAGCAATGAAACAAGGAGAGGAAAAGCAAGAGGAGGATCAGAGCAAACAACCTGATATTCAACCGGAAGAAAACGCTATTGAAAGGTCAGAAGACTTCGAAGGCAAAGTGCAGGATGTAGATGCAGCAGGTAACTAACAGTTGGATTTCTTTTTGAACATTGTAGACCAATGGATAACCAAATCATCCTCTACATCTACCGAAGTGACTGAAATATGATTTTGTTTAGCGCCTGTACCTTTTCCTAAACTGTCCATTGACGTCGTAATAGTTATTATAATTATCGCAAAACGTTATCATTGCAGAAGCAGACGAGTCAGATGAGGATGATAATGAAGAGCAACCAGAATTAGATAAGCAAATGGGTGATCTGGGAGAGGAAGCTGATAAACTCGATGAACAGATCTGGGGTAGTGACGAAGAACAAGATGAAGAATCAAGCGTATGTAATCGGCCCCTCCGAAGTTCCTTTTTTTCATTGCGCATATTTGTAAAGTATCTTTAAAAAAGATCGTTCCTGTAACTTGTTTTTTTCAAGAATAATGTAGTGCGACAAAGTTAATAAAACACCAGGTTGCTTACAATTGAATAGGAGCAGAAAGAAGAGTTTGGCCCCGGATCTGGTGAGCAAACTGAACCAGAACTTGTTGCTAAAGATGATAACCAAGATGATAATTCAACAACAAACGAAAAGAAGAAGGATGAACACAAAACTGATCAGAATGAACAAAAGGAAGAAGAAGAAACAAAACCGCACAATCTGGATAAATTAGACAAGGTATCTCCAGAATGTCAGCGTTGTGTAGATAACAAGATGTAGTTCAACAGACACATCTATTACTAATTAACCCGACTAACAAGATTAAGCTGTTTTCTTTATAATGAGCAAAATCATGAAAGTTTGATAAACAATCATTGATAATGAAAATCTGAAACTCTCAGAGAGAATACGATGAAAACGAAGTTGATCCTCAGCAGGGGGAAAAGGAAGGGAAAGAACCTGACGTGATGGATTTGCCAGAAGATATTAATCTGGAAGACGATATTGATGCAGAAGATCCAGATCAGACTGAAGATAATTCCCCCGAAGGTTGTTTAAATTTAAATAAAATAATGTAATGCTTTGGTGCTTTTTATCGTACACCTGATAGTTCTACATTATTTATTTTCTAACTGTAGAAAATCCATATGATATTGATAACCTAAAAGAGACGGAAAACGAGGAAGTGGAAGACAACAAGGAAACAAAAGATCATGATGAGGACACAGCAATGGAAGTGGATGAGAATGATGAGAAGTCAAATGAAGAAAATAACGAACAACATACATCGGAGAACGATACTGACGAGAACAGAGAAAATGAGGAGGAAATGGACACAAGCGAACAGGATGGAAAACCTAACGAACAGCTAGGATTTAATCCAGAAGTAAACTAATACGCAATATCCATTTTTTTTCCACAAGTGTTAGTTAATACTTCCCATGTAACCTCAAGCCATCTGTGAACTTTTACTATTTATTCAAACAAGAAAGTACTTATTGCTATGTAGGTCGACGAAGCCACAAAGGAGGAGAACAGTGAAAAGGAAGAGAAGCCAACTGAAGACGTACCGCAGCCAGCGGAAGTAGCTGGTAAGACCGAACACGACACGCAACAAGTGGAACAAAGTGATACCGCCCGGGATACAGCAGGCGAGAGTAATGACCAATTGGAGGTTAGTTCATACTTGACATGATTTGTAGAAACTAATCAGAAAGGTTTTATAGATCTGTTGTGAATATTTTTATAAATTGTGCACATAAATTTATTACAATTCCCACGATGTAATGAATTTTGAATCTCGTTTTGTGCAGCATTTTAAAACAGTAATCTTAACGCTTTTATTATGTCCAGACTGAAGGAGTTGGTCTGTCTCAATCGGAACAACCAGAAGGACATGAAGGAGACAAGACAACGACTGTTAGTAAACGTGGCACGGCAGAGAAACAACAGCAGAGAATGCAGAAGAAACCTGGTTGGTCTGATTCAGACAGAACTTTGGGGAACATTGATGAGAAAATTCACAGAAGGCTGAAAACCATTGAACCCACAAACAGAACTGAATCGGAAGACGATGTTGATAACCAGGAGAGTGATTTGTATGAACTCATAAAAGATGCAAAGACCCAGCACGATTCACAGACATTTGACGCGGCAACAGCTGAGCAGCAGAAAGAGCAACCAGTACCAAACCTGACAGACGACCAAGTGACGGAAGACCTGACGGATCAAGATGTGGATATGAAACCTGATGATTCCAAACCTGACACAGTACGTTATGAAATTTGTAATGAATTAAATATATTAAGGGATATCTGGTCCGTTATAATTGTATGATCGTTGCTTGCATAAAAACTTTTAGTAGTCGTTAACAACCTTCAGAACATTTCCGTTTGCTTTATGTTTGGAAAGCGTTGTGAAATCAAGTTTACATATCGTTTTAGAAAGAAATTGACGTTGGAAAAATGTCCGCTGCAAAACTGAAAACATCTGATGAAAAGATTGGGGATGCAGAAGGTGAAAATGACGTAGAAAATGTGGATGAAGACACAAAGGTTACAGTTGAAGGAGATAAGGTGATGCAAATTCAATTCAGTTCCAATTTCAGACGTAGTGTAGAGTAACCGCTGAGCACAAATTTTGTCATTAACGATAGAGGGAGTGGGAGCATAAACATTGCTTTCGCACTCTTTTTGCCTGCAACTTCCTTTATAATGGTCTGATTTTCAATCTGCCTGCACCATTGGAATCCTCTCAATCCCCTCTACAAAACTATGGCATCTAATATGAGCTCCTTTGCTGTTGTCAGACCCTCATGCTGTCACACTACTCTTGCGACATTATGCTTTTAAGTTCACCAGCTGCAGCCATGTTGATGCATTTTTGTACACCATTTGGCCATAAAATAATGGTTGTAATGAGTTTAAAACATAGCAACATATGTTTCCTTTCAATTCGATTCTAATAGATACTGTCATTTGCAGATCGAAACGCAAACAGTAGCCCGAGGTCCTTCCTCATCGTTTCACACAGCAATGGAACAGTTTAACCAACCAGCGGAAGATTTTGATGTGGAAAAGTTGAGATGTGAACTGGAGAACGAATTGCTGTCATGGTCCCATCCGCAACAGGGTTCTCCTGAAGAGGTAATTGCTTGTTCAATGAATGTTTCTCTCACATGTTTAAAGTGCACACCTTGTAGATTGCACACATTGTAACCGAAATACATTAATGACAAGATATATCAAAATAATTGTATGAAACCCAGACTTCGTTACTCTAGAAAATGCCTTGCAATCATTTGCCATGTTTCAATAGGAGAGGGCAGCACAGGAGGCGTGGCTGCAGTATGAAGCGATTGCGATGCCGCTTGCACAGGAATTGTGTGAACAGCTGAGACTAGTATTGGAACCTACCCAGGCTTCAAAACTGAAGTAAGCAGTCATACCACAGCGATATAATTTTGATTCAAGTTTCAAATCAGCACAACAGGACGCAAAGATGATGTGATGATCAATGTGTTTTGCGTTTGGCAAATAAACTCGTTTATTTTTGTAGGGGTGACTACCGAACAGGAAAGAGATTGAACATGCGGAAAGTAATACCGTACATTGCCAGTCAATTCAGAAAGGATAAGATCTGGTTAAGGAGAACTAAACCCAGTAAAAGGCAATACCAAGTGATGGTGGCCGTGGATGATTCTTCTAGCATGGCTGATAATCACTCAAAACAGGTAGATCTATATATTTGTACACTTTTTCATAAACTTCTGGTGTGTAGATGTTCAAGAACCTACTTTATTAGCCAGACCTTCTTCCACTGTCTAAATATCATCGACTAAATACATAATTTCTGTATATTTGTATTTTTAACTCAAAAATGTATACAAACTTCATTAAGCTAATGTACACTCAAATTCCTGAATTCATTCTTCCACAGCTGGCGTTTGAATCACTTGCAGTCATTTCCAACGCATTGACGTTGTTGGAGGTGGGAGAATTATCTATCTGTAGTTTTGGAGAGTCAGCGAAGTTGCTTCATCCTTTCCATGAACAATTCACAAACCAATCGGGATCCAAATTACTTCAGCAATTTACCTTTGAGCAAAAGAAAACTAAAATTGCTCAGGTAATGCACAGCGATAAATTCATTCTATTAACCGTTGCCTTTTTGCTTCTAACACCAAGTGGTCTAATATTTCTTCGCAAATTCTTATTTTTAAAAAGTGTTAGTAACATTTTAGTTGCTGGAATTCACAACCGCGATGATGCTTCAAGCCAGAACCCGACAGCAAGGAACACTCGGGCATCCAGAGACGTCTCAGCTTTTGCTAATAGTATCTGATGGAAGAGGACTATTTCTGGAAGGAATGGAAGTAGTGAAATCTGCAGTTAGAAAAGCACGCCATGCCAATGTATTCCTGGTCTTCGTAATCATTGATAATCCTCAAAATAAAGTAAGTTTCACGTTTGTAACGAGCGGACGCCAGACTTTCTGCCAAGTTATACATCTAAGTAAGTTACAGATTTACAAGCCGAGGCGTAGTGGCCGAGTGGTATAACACGCTGTGCCCGCCGCACAGACAGTTGTGGGTTCCAGTCCCAGCCCGAACCTCCACCAATGCTAGTGGACACGTCTATGAGTATGTGCATTGAAAGGCTTGGCTGCCATGCTGACCTCTATACAGTCAGCAGGTGTCGCACTAGAGGTGAATCAGGGGATATCATACAAGCAAGAAAGCATGCAAAAAAGGGATCCACCCTGGCTTTGAAACCCAGGGCAGATGTCACTAGAAGTCCAAAACAAGGGTATCAGTGGCCCCACAAAAAGGACTAATGTCCTCCAAAAATTTCTTTTTTTAAAAAAAGGTTACCAATTTACGTTTTATTTTACAGGATTCCATTTTGGACATACGAGTTCCAGTTTTCAAAAGTGCCGGACAAATCCCAGAGATTCAGTCATACATGGATCATTTTCCCTTTCCTTTCTATGTGATACTGAGAGACATAAACTCATTGCCACACACGTTGAGCGATGCACTAAGACAGTGGTTTGAACTTGTGACTGCTGTTGATTAAGTGAAAATATGGAAAAAGAGCTTCTGTTGAATTAACTATGAAACAATAATGTTAGCAATCCAGTAAATAATAGTGCAAGATGTTTGATTTTGAGGCGTTGAGTCACAATTGTAATAGAAGAGTTTGTTAAAACCCGTTCTCGGCTGGGAAATGTTCGCCTCGAAGTGGAGTTTTAAATTAGACATTGGACTTGGCTCCGGGTGTAACGGTGTAAAATATGAGCTATTTTTTTTTGCGGAGAAATTTTAAAAACATGCTTAATAATATAGTTGTACAATATATAAGATAATATATTAATATAATTATTACAGGGGTAATCGAATTAGATCTACGAACGAAAATAATTAGCATTATTGTGCCAAATATAACTTTTGCATTGCCCAGAAACCCAGGAAAAAGAGGTTTTGTAATTAAATCTGCTGTCGGGCAAAGCTCATAGTTCCAAGATTGTGAGAAGTAGAAAATGCCACTACAGTGATGACATTTTTATTGCAAATATTACAGTTGTCGTTTGTTAATGAAATGCCGGAGAATAAACAAAAGAATTTAAATATTAAACTCGACTTCTTCTTACAGAAACGACTCTATATCAGGGTCAAAACAGGAAGCAAAACACCGCAGCACATAACGTTTCCAAAACAGTAGACGTTGTTAAGTAGACCAATCAAGATATAATTATGATAAATGTTGGCAGGCAAATTTCGAAGTTGACGGTATATATTTCGTGCGATATTTTTCCTGAATGGTATAAAGACCACTGACGAGTACGCCCTCTCAGACATTGAATTTATTTACAGGGTTCCGACTAGCACTGGAAGAAGGAGAGAAATTATTCCAGTCAGGGAAGTTTCTGTCAGTCAGGGAAAATTAGATCAGGAAGAAATTAAATTGTTTTATGTAGCATGTCGGAAGACAGGTTTTTCCAGAGGCAGATCTGTTGAAAATTAACTCCACACTAGGGAAGCATGTTTTTTATCACTGAATATCGGGAGGAAAACATAACATTAAAATACATTTTAGTTACCTCCATACAATTTTAGCTTTATATTATTATCTCCAGGGTGTCAAGTTCCTCTTTTTTTCCTCCTTTTTCAGGAATTCCTCTTTTTTTCCTCCTTTATGGGCAAAATGTCCTCCTTGTCCTCCTTTTTCTTGTTTTGCCCATTAAATTGTACTTTTGGGGCAATTTTAGGGCCC
>JBCAUG010710637.1:0-13283 GCA_038406175.1 Haplosyllis leylae
CAGAAATCATCCTAGAAAATATGTAGCTCAAGTAGCAAACCTTTGTAAGGAAAGGAAAAAGACTTTACCGATACTAAATTCAACATCACCGATACGGATACCTGTGTTTTCACCATAGGCGGTATCCAGATTGCGATTGAATTTACACCCATAAAAATCACCTTAAGGGTGAGACCGACATGTTTTTTAAATCACACACATGTTACCACCTATGGTTTTCACCCCTCCCTGCAGGCCCAGGACAGGGTACCCCCACCCCATCCCCCTGGACCAGGACAGGATACCCCCTCCCTCAGTCAGGAATAGGACAGAGTACCCACCCTACCCCCTCCCCAGTCAGGAATAGGACGGTACACCATCCCACCCCGACCAGGACAGGTCCAATCCGTCCCAATCATAAGTGAATAGATCTACAATGGTGTCAGTAATCTTCCGTAGTCATATCTTTTCCCGTTGTCGTGTCTTTGTTGGTGGCTCGAGTCACCTTAGTGGTTGGTTCGGACTTTATGCCCCAAAATTTTGGGCCAACGGTGGGGACCTTTACAAATACCATTTGCTTTTCTGTAAATGTATATGGAGTGGTGATTCTGTCCATTACAACATCAGTGTTGATGTGTTCCCATCAGACTTGTTTGAAATTTTTGCTCGCAGGTGGTGGGGACCCAAAAACCTAGTTTATATTGCCTTTGTACTGTTTTCACAGGTGTTTATCTGGCACCAGTCTTGACAACCTTTGCACCTTCTCACCAGCCTTCACACCCCTTTGCACCATTTGACACACTTCTGCGTAGATGTTATCACTTGAAGGCTAAATAACATTTGTAGAAGACTACAAATAGTGATGCACTGTGTGAAAACCCTCATTTATGATTTGGCCTTCAAAGTGATAACATCTATGCAGAAATGTTTCAAATGGTGCAAAGGGGTGTCCAGGCTAGTGAGAAGTGTCCGAAGGCTGTTGACTAGGGTGCAAAGACAGGTGAGAGGTGCAAAAAGTCAGAAGGTGAGAAGGGTGCAAAGGCTATGAGAAGAGTGCAAGGGGTGCGAAGGTAGCCTTGTCTTTGTACCCCTTTGCACCTTCACACCAACCTTTGCACCGCTTCACACCCTTCGCACCAGCCTTGGCACCAACGAGCCACCTGGTGAAACTTTCACCACCTGATATTCATGTCTTGTGGCACACGTCGACAGGCTGACTCCTGTATGTTCCAAGGAGGCAGGGGTCCAGCCCCAGTTCAAGCTGCTACTTGGGATTGTGTAGAATACTCATTTTTTTAGATATACGCTATCACTCAGTATGACTTTTATTTTGATTGCTTCCAGATTTATCACAGTAAACCAGCTGGCCTTCTGGTGGCGTTATGCTTTGTAGAAATGGATGGAATTATCGTATTTAGCAAGCATGATGACGTGATATTTATCCATTCTAATGATATTTTTGAAGAACACATCTACAAAAAAGCGAAAGAAAATGGACTCACGGATGTAAGGACATTTATGAATTCGTCCTGTTTGGACTGATTATAACTTCCAAAACATGACAACTTAAAATTTGTTCCTCATAATATGTCATTGTCCACTCAAACTTGTTTCAGGAGCCGAAGCCCAAGGGAGTCGACGCGAACATAGTTCTGCAACTGTATTCTCCTATTCTGATGTCACAGAAAGCTATGACAGGAAAGCTTCACAATGCCTATCATTCGATCACCTGCGAGAATGGAATTAGTTTGGTATTTTCTCAAGTGAGCAAGTGGAGCCACCGATTTGTATGATTTTTTTCGGTATGCAAATGCAAATAAATTATTTGATTTCATTTCCTTTTCAGCATCAGAATGACATTTACATTGCAGTAACTGACATGAAAGAACGTTCTCTCGACTTTGTGAAAAGAAAGCTATTGATTGTCCAGCACATGTTAAATTTCTTATTTGGACCAGTCCACACTGAGTAAGAAACATTTCTGATAGTAAAATTATTTTCATTAAAGTTTAACTAATGAATGTTTGGTAAAAGTATCCAAAAGGAATATTAGGCTGTGTTTACACAGCGTTTTTCAGCCCATTATTCGGACCTGAAAACGGTCTGAAAAACGCTACGTGTAAACATTTTTATTATCACTATTTGATAATACTATTGGAAAATTATTGAGGCATTGAATAAGAAAATGATCAAATTTGCCGCATCTTTGTCACCCTACTTCTCGATGGCCAGTGTGAACGCATTCAAAGTTGAAAATTTAGCAATTTGTGCAAAAAATACCTGTTGCCGCAAATCATGTAATGTTGTTGCTGTTGCAATCAGGATCAAACCGGACAGGCTTTCAGAAAGATCCGCACGATGGAGGTTACTATCGAGGTTAATAGAAACATGGGAACAGTTGTACATGGAGGAACAATGCTACTTAGTTGAGGTGATCACAGTTTATATTTTATCGAAAATCCATTGTCAAAGACGTGAGGGCTAGAACATTCTATTGTATTGACTCTATTATTTTCCTGTAGGCCTTAGAAAGGTTGCATGTTAATCAGGTGCTCAATTCCAAATGTATCGAGTTGTTAGAGTCGACTTTGACCATTCTGAAGGCTGCTGGAGAAAAGTACTCACTCCATGCAATACTATTTGTAAACTGCAAGCTACTATCTTTGTACTCCAGGTAAGTAATTTCTTTTGTAACAGTTTTTGCAAATGTTAAATTATCATACTGCAGTTACCAGTAATTACCCTGAATACTTCCAAACATGAGTTCATATTATCCCTGATTTCTGCGATAGGTTTCTAATTCCATTTCATTTCTTTGCAGCCGAAATGCTTATGAATTACAAACAGCTGATATCATGCTAATCACAATTCTGCTAAAAGCATCATTTCCAACCAATCAAAAGCTGGAAGACCTTTTTGCTCGTTCATATTCAACGTACAGTGCCAAGAATAGTTTAACTTCCAGCATGCCAGTGTACATCAGATCGGCTGATGGAGATAGGTATGAAAGTGCTTCGGAAGGACATGAATCTGAGATAGAGGTAGAAAACATCCCATGTTGATCTGAAATATTTAGTTAAATACAGTGATTGATGCAAACAAATAGTGTAGATAAAATGAAATAGTTCATTGATCACGATACATTAACTCAAATAGAGGGTGACTCCTTTCAATTAATGTAAGATATTTTACAGTATTTTAGCACACCATCTACGCCAAAAGATTCTCCGCGAGTCTCACGAGAAGAATTTCAATCGCCAGCTTCTTACATTTCACAGCAAGGTCAGTAGGTCCGTGAAGCAACTCACTGTATGGAATGTGTATTGTCTGAATGCGGAACAATGCGTCTCACTTCAAATAAAGTTTGAGAACTGAAAAACTATTAATTCGATTCAAAGAGTATTTTGTTTCAGAAAAAAATTGCAATTGCAGGCGGAACCCAGAGTACCGATTGTGGCATTGGGGACGCCTTCTTTACCCCAAGCAATACACCGTTTGGTCAAGATAAAGGAGGATTACGCACTGCAAGTGTAAGTATTGTTGGCTAATTGATCGAATGGACGTTGTAAGTGTTAACGTTTTGTGGAATAGAACATGCAAAGTGAACGTAAACGTAATGTTAGAGTCTGATTATTAGTGATATGAGTGTTCTTTTCGGCTTTTTGGCAATCTATCTTCCACTTTCAGCAGTACAGAAAAAGGCTGCACAAAAATTGCCAAAGGAATATTAGCGTTAAATAAATGAGCATTGGTAAAAAAAAAAGTGCAAACGAGGGCAAGTACAAAATGCTTATGGTACCAAGAAGAAATCCCGTTTTCTTGAGAAATGTTTTCTTTAAACTGTCAATGTTTGCGCATCAGGAAACATCTCAAGATACAGATGGAGCCGCAGGTAGAACCAGTAGTCCTGCGAACCAATCAACGGCCTCGGCACAGTCTGCATCCTCATCAACAGAAGTATTGCAGGATCGTTACCAGTTTCATCCAGTATTCCTCAACACACCGTCATGTAAAGTGACGCCACACACTTTGCATCTTATTGAGGCCCTGCCTGGAATGTCATTAGTAGTAGTATGTGAGGTGCGTTCTCTTTATTGTATTTTCCTATATTTACACTACTATGATCAGACTGAAAAATTGGATCTAAAATACAAATGCGACCAATAAAAATAGAAATTTTGTCAGGTACCCAAAGGTAAACAGGCTGGTATCCTGTACAGTACATTGTGTATTGTGTGGGCTATTCTGTCTGGAAGTCACCGAACAGTAGGAAGTGCAAGAACTATTTTGGAAACTGTGGATGGCCACGTCAAGAAAATACAGGATTTTGCAAAAAAGTTAAAGGTGCGTAACTGATTTTACATTGTCTGATTCAATACATGAGCCGTACAGTAGTTAACTGAGGTTGGTTGGTTCTCTTGTTCGAAATTGCAAGTCATGTCAGACAGCAGGTAAAGGAGACAGAGTTACAAGATGATAGCAATCTAATTCAATTACCTTTGCAGGGGAACAGTCAAATCGAAAGGCTTGTCAGAACAGTTCAGTCACAGTGGGGTCAAGCTAAAGAGGCTGGACTGGCACAGTACCTAGACCATCGAGAACGGAGTGAACCGAGTCCTAGGTACGTGCAAATAAGTATTCGCTTTAAGCCTTGTTCACACGTAACGTCTGCGTTTGCATCAAAAGTCAACATCAACTTTAACATTGTGTTAACGCAAATTCAAATGCAGGGGAATGGGTTTGAACCCATTCTCCGCGTTTACGTTTGCGTCCCCACTGACTCAATACAAACTTGTTGCAAGCGTTGACGTTGACGCTGTTCTTTCCTTTTGAAATGCAATGTGTAGAATTGAAGACTCCTTGTCAAACATGTTTGACGCTGTGCGGCGACTGTTTCGTGCTCTGTTTATTCAACCAAAACGGCCACCCACGGAGGACTTCCTTGGTGCCATTGACCAAGTGAGACAGAGGTTGCGAAAGCAGCTTCGCGATTACGAGGCGTACCTGGCTGTGAAGGCTCAGAGAAACATTGCAATAACCAGGTGGGTAAAATTGTGACTGAAAATTACAAATACATTCACCATACAGAACAAATGACGTAAACCTGTGTGAGTAACCGACAACGAATACTTTTGTTTAAGTTATGTGGAAGAATTTCCTGGTTTGGTACATTTTATCTTCGTGGATAGAACATCACACCAGATGACGGCACCATCAATCAATATCTCAACAGAGGACGTGGACAAGATGTCCGCTTATGTCAAAAAAGAGGCAAGTTTCCTTGCTCTACAAATAACCAAACGCCACCATGTAATTTGTGTAAGAGAGTTTTACTTCTTGTCAATAAATTGACACATTTGTAATTGAAAACATGGCTCTTATGTTGTGTGGATGGTTAGATATGGAGGATATATCCGCTGATGCAAAACAAGTTACAGTCTGGTTACATGACAGTTTCTGCGAGACATGGCGATTTCCTATTCTCTTACTTTTTGTGGTTTGAAGATTCTACAGTAAGTACTGCCACATGGTAGACTTTAGTGCCGCGTGGGGATTATTATGATGTGTAGTTTTTGACTGGACACCTTTTCACAGGGTTGCTACACTGCAATTAAGATTAATTCCCGTGATTTCCATGTGTTCTCGACTTTTCCCTGTGTTTTTTTACATTGAAATAATAATTTATCCGATTACCAAAACAGATAGATATACTACTAGTAATGCCCTCTAAACTATAATCACAAAAATGGCACACTGCCCGACACTGAGACCAAAAACGAGACCGATGAAATGGCTAAACCAAAGGCATCACTGATAGCGTCTCGGTGCAGTGTGAACTCCTTCATACAATTACATATCGGTCTCGCTATCTGTCTCGTTCTCGGGCAGTGTGAATACACCATAACTGCATTCCCTTTCCCAGTTCACCTACTCAATATTTACTACAAAAGTCAAGAGCTCATGGAAACATCTGACCACAACCTTGGCACATCATTTTGTTTATAAAACTTTAAAATTTTCCCTGTGTTGGCAAAAAAATTAATTTTCTAATATTTTTAGGCAAATTCCCTGTTTACCTTATGCCGTGGCAACCCTGTATCAGTTTTTCAAACCTGATGTTGATATTTCAGCATTCAGTATGCAAACTGGTTTGTTAACAGAATAGTTGAATCCAATTCAAAATTGATTCAGGGCAACCCAATAGCAGCACACCAGGCATACAATGGAAGTATCACCATTCCTCCTGGTATTTTGGCTGGACAGTTTTACAGGTAATCCTTGATGTATTCTTTGACCAAACTCCTTTTATAGCCGTCGAAAACTATTTGTTAAATTGCCAATTACTATTTACTTTCAGACAACTACTGAAGCAATGTTTTCCGTCCATAGGGTCACAAAGGTCTATTCACTGTTACGAACTGCTGACTGTGCATGTCGGTATTGTACCGTCACAGTACGCACTTCAACATGCTCGCACTCTTGTCCACAGAATGTGGGAGACGTCTGGAGAAGCAGACTCCCCCATTAGCCTTTTGTGAACAGTATTGCATCAAAATACATCAGTACAATGTTTCTGGTAATTAGACAAGTAGAAATAAGAAAACCCTGCGAAATTAAATAATTACTTCGTAAGAAATTGAATATGGTGGTTTCAGACGTGTGTTCAAAGTCAAACTGCAGAGGAGAATTCAACGTCACAAAGCTGATAACTTATTTATGAATCACCAAGTTGTAATGAAATGCAGAGATGGATATGTAGAGTTTCATTTGATAACTTGTACGATATGCCAACTGTGTTCCCATTAATGCAATTAACCTGATACTTAAACCGAATGAATGGTCACATTTTACCGCTAGTCTTTCATTATTTCGTGATAAGTTGTCAATGTTATCGTCTGAATAAAAGCAAATAATTATTTTAAGAAATGTGATGTATTTTGTGTTCTGTAAAGTGATATACATTGTTCATACTTAGCCCGATTTCCTAACATTCTCTTCTCATCGCATAACATGATTCAATATTTGTTTTGCAGAAATATAAATTGCACATTTAAATTGCTCTGTGCTATATATACAAAAATTAATGTACATCCAATTTGTACAATTTTAACATGATAAATTTATCACATTCAACAAGATTTATCGTAACTCCCAACATAGAAAACCAAGATAACAAAATGGTTCACTAGGAAAACAAGCACCATATAAAGTAGGTTGACGAGAACACGCATTCTATTTGCATTTTTTCTACGTGTACACTAGAAAGCTAGGGTTTGGAAGACGGTCAGCGAAGTATTGTTAGTTCACAGCAGATCGGAATTAGAGACCCATCACCAGACGTATTAATTACAGAATTATTGCTAAAAGTCTGCATGCCACCTTTGGTGGTTACCACATCGTAATATTTCAATTCACTTCTCATTTACAATCCAATTTCGTGACATTACAGAACAGAGTTTGAACTAATTGCCCTGGAATGAGTTAAAAATGACCGCTTTTCAAAAAGAAAAGGGCAATAGTATCATATGCACGATTGGAACACATCTTTCCTGCATTTTGTTTTCAAATAGGAATAGTTTCTTCTGTAAGTACTAAACTGTAGTGTGACACTACCTTGCTGACAATTCCAACGTATAAATTGTGGACAACCAAAACAAAATTTGACACGACTTGTTCTGCTATATAAGTTCTACATAATTGGCCGGGAACATGCCATGGTGACCGTCAGGTGCAGTGCCCGTCCACCATCCCTCGTCTATTTGCTCTATGTTTGTAATAATATCATCCGGATCAAATGTGATTTCTGTGTCATCCTCTGAAAATAAAATTTGGAACGTTTAAATCACCAAATTTTGGGTTTCGAAATTAAAATTTTACAAGAACTTTCAATTTGACCCGTTAACATTTGAAATATGCAGCAATGTTCAACTATGCACCAGCTTGGTAATCGTATAGAGCTCTGGCACATTGTCCTTTGTTCAAAAATATCGTCCCTTCATCCTTAAATGGTGATTTTTCTCGATCTGCAGCCGGACTATCCACTGGTGGCTCTTCGTAGTAGTTTTCCTCAGTCGCAGGTTCAGCGGCTGGCGTAGCTACTACAGCTTGTGGTTGATGGGCAGCATCGTCTGTAATAAAAACACAAAACCATGTTGTTTGTGGGCAAATTTACAGGCAGTCTCAACAAAGAATGGTGCATGAACAAAAAAGCCTACAATTTTTATTACAAACAAAACTGGTGCAAACACTAGCTGAGACCGAGTCCAAGACCGCCATTACAATAGATTCATCAAAGAAACCGAGACTATCGACGCCTTTGAGAGTCAGGACTTGGCCGGTGTGTTGGTACATTTGCACAGAGCGGTACCGGAATCAGAACTGAGACCCATATGAATGGATTTTATATCATTAGAACTCTATTGTACCTGTTTCCGTCTTCGGCCTGTTCCGAGTACTGCTCTGCGTAAACGTACCAACCAGAACGTTTACCAGTAATGTGTCGCGCCCCATCTGATTCTGTGATTTAATTTAACTGGATACAGGTCAACAGTGTTCATGGTCTGGGGGTGGGGAGTATGGGTTAACAGTTCATGGTCGGGGGAACAGTCCATGAGGGGGGTCAGGTGCAAGGTGGACCGACTCCCCTCCCTCGAGCAGAATGACAGACACCTGTGAAAACATTACCTTCCCTCGCACTACGTACGTGGTCGGTAACAGAAAGATAAACAATGTGCTGTCTGGTACACAACATAAAACTATTTTATGAAATCTGTTTCACAGAAGGACAGTACACGCGGAGAAATTGTGAGGAATTTACTGTGAAATTAATGGAATAAGCAAACATTTTAGTGCAATTGTAAAGCATACCATAAAGACTTTCTTCAGTTTCTTCCAGCAACTGCCCTTGCTTAGCTGAATCACAGTCAAGTGTTAGTAAAGGAACAAATAGAGTGGGAATTATTAGCAGTAGGTAAGATAGCTGTCATACAAGATTAGAGAACAACACAAAAGAATAACTTTGATCCTTTTGTTCAACAAAATGCGTCTCAACAAATCATAACAAGCTCAGGTGCAATTAAACCACGAAAAATTTTCTGGCACCACGTACAAACTTTTGAAATGCTAGTAGAACGAACAGCAATTACTGGAATGTTGTTAGGTTTTGAAAGTTGGTGGCCGATCCGGGCCAGTGACAGATATTTTAGGCAGCCCACATTTAAAAACATAAATAGCATCAGTGATTAACATTTGGAAGAGTCTTTGAACTCAGTTGGCCAGTCTGGGCCAGTAGTATGCCAAGATTCCTGGAAAGTAACGCCTAATAACAAACGATTCATGCGACGTAATCTCATTCCTTCAATGAATATTAGAAGCTGTTAAATTTGTTGTTACTGTTATTTCATTATTTAACAGGTACTAATTTTGCAACTGTTGGCATACGACTGCCGTCCTTAAGTCGAGGAAGACTGGTTCTTGCCATGAATATTACTACCCAAAGCATGGTTAACCTCATTTAGCAAGCATCTACTTCATGACATGCCATCAAATACCACTTTTCATCAAACTTCCATACCATCCCAATCTTGGTCCTCATCCTCCTCATCATCTGATGTTTGCCTTTTTGGTAATCCTTCTGCCAACAAATTTCGAGTTTTCGGTATTTCCGTGGTGCCTTGTGAAATCTGTGGGAAATACGAATATAATGTATTTCTATTAACAGCCCTAAACTGTGTTTAAACTTAACTAAAAAGAAGCCTTTTCATTTTACCGGCGCAGTAGGTGAAACAGGCGACTTTGGTACCGGTGCAGATGAAGGTTGTCTTGGTGGAATCGGTGCAGGTTCTGCTGGTGGTTCGTCCTCCTCTGGTTCTGCTTCAGGTTCAGGTTCCTGTTGGCGAATCGGTTGTGCTCTGCGATAGGTATATGTTTTTTAAGAAGCTGAATTGTCATTAAAACTGTGTGGGAACAGGTATGAACTAGCTTTTGAATTTCCTTTCAGGTCAGGTTCTTGCTGGGAGCGAACAAATGTACCACAAGTCTCATCACTGTTTCATTGTACGGTGAACAGGAATATGTGGGTATTTCCCCACGAGAATCTTACCGCACACTATGTACGAGAATCAAAAAGCAAACTCGATATCTTAAACAATCGTTTTTCGGCAGTAGATTTGTAAATGACACTGGCTATTGTGAAAGAGACCCGAAAGTTCCTCTTGAACTTCTTTAACAGCCAAGAAATAAAAACCTATTACGACACAAGAATCCTCTGTCATCCTTTGAATTCTGCGCAGAGATCTTGTTCGCCCCTTATTGGTACAAAGTTACGCACACAGGCTACTACTAAGTTACTTACGCAGGGGGCGCAGCTGGTGGTTTGGCAATTGAAGGACGATCAAGCTCTGGCTCAGACGTAGGCAACTGAATGGGCTGTTTCCTGGAAGCAGGTTCAGCTTCCTCGCTTTCACTTTTCAAGAATGTATGCTGCAGTTTTCTATGTAAAAGGATATTATTTTAGGGAAGCTTTTCAGATAACAGTTTTCACATATTGAGTATGACTTTCCCATATTTCTAGAATAAATAAATTTGAAGGGAACAAATAGAGTAATCTTGAATAAATAAATTTGTTCCGCAGTAAGGCTACACAGTTACTCTTAACGATGGTATGTGCGCAACTAGGTGAATGCATACTGCGAAATGTCTTGACTTATGATTTATCGCTCTTGGAACGTTAAGTAATCTAAAAAAGTTGGAAAATGTTTGTTGCTAAACTGTGCATTCAGTTCTTACAGTTAAATATTTTTGTTAATGACCAGTTGTCATGCTTTATGACTATCTAATGTAACTTAATACCTAGGGGGAGGTCTGATGCCAGGCGAAGTAGGTGATCTAGGTGAATCATCATCAAACATTGACCTTGGTTTATCATCAAATACTGACCTTGGATTACTGTCTCTCTTAGATACGAGTGCTTTTGCTTCCTACAATTAGTTTGAATCTTGACAGTACATTACTTTTGAAGTATTTATTTTGTTTACTAATATTTTTAGATACAATGGAAATACTTTGTATAAGAAAAGAAAAACATACTGCAGCCCTTTCTTTCCTCATCTGTTCACTTCTTTTCCTTCTTTCTTCGTCATCCTTTAATGCTTCACGCTGCATATCTTCCTACAGAAGTAAATTTAATAACAATCTTGTTTTCTTGTTTGGCTCCACTGAGGATTCAAAACAAACTTGTCGAGATGTGCTTATGTTGCAATTCTACGAAATGACAGCTGTGCACGTAATGTCTAGGTTTTCTCTTCTGAACACACGCAAAACTACATCTTACCCATTTCTGTTTTTGCTCTTCTTTGTTAACTGTATTAGCTTGTCTCTCGGCAGCCTTTATTTCTCGTATTTTTTTCAATCTTTCTTGCTCTTTTTCTTCTCTCAACTTCGTTTCCTCTGCTTCTCTTTGTTTTCTTTCACCTTCTAATCTCTTTTGTTCTTCTGTTCGTCTTTGCGCCTCATTTTCTTGTCGCTGCTGCTCTAATTTCTGTAAATAATTTTAGAATACTAAATACAGTGTGGTGGTAGCAGTTAAAATTATTATATGCCTGCTTATCATTTGCGACTTTTCATATGGTTATTTGTTAAAAATGTTCTTGCCAGTTGTGGCAACATAATGAAAGTAACATAAGTACCTGTTGTTCCTCCCAGAATTTATCCCTTGCATCGGATCTTATGTTAGGCACTGTCTTTTTGTATACTGAACCCTATATAAATGAAAGTTCATCTAAATGTCAATTCTGCTTTTCCACAAACTGTCCTGAATTTAGAGAAATTTTCAGTCTAAATTTTGGTCACAAAATACTAATTTACACTTACAACTGGTCCTGCTTCTGGTATAACTTGTGCTTTTTCTTTGTGAATACTGTAGTTGGCTCCAGAAGCCTTTGCAACTTTTCCTTTAACAGCATCTTCATCCAAATCGTCTTCTGACCGAGCATGTATGGTTACATGTGCTCCCTGTGCAACACAAAAAAAGTATTTATCATGTTACGAAGCGGCAATAACAACACCACCACCACCACAACTAACAATGCATTCATGTCAAGTGTCTTTATTTGTGAACTACTCTCCGTATGACTTACCTTAAAGAAATTTGCCACGTCTCTGAAGTGACTAGCACACGATCCTTTCCTCATTTCAGGCACTCCCTCTCCTTGCTGCACCACATAAATAACAATAAATTATTACGATCACAACTCCTCATTCATATGTAATTACAAAGGATATTACAAGCTTGCCACTCTTACCCAATTCACCAAAACGAACTTTGGAAGACCGGTATTTGGGTCGTTCATCTTGAGGTAGGCATACTGGATCCTTCCACTACTCAGTTCGTCCACAAGTTCTTCGATTCCTCCATCTGTTCAATGTAAATAGTTCGTGGCAAAATTGCAGGTTATAAGCTTAATTTATTAGTCATTTTCAATCTCTCTTTCAAACAAACTTTTTTTGCTTTAGAATGGGTAATATTGCATATTTTTACGAGGATTTGATAAGATACAGACCTCCAGTTCCTTGCACCTTCAATACATTTGTTTTGCCCTCATATCCAAAAAGAGCCCTACAAAGAAGTAAAAATATCGATCGTAACTTCGTATGAGAGATTCAAATGTGAAACAAGAGAATAGGAATGAAATAAAAGCTAATTCTTAGTAGAACTCGAATCACTACAAAACCTGGAAAGGAAAGGAGGTAAGAAAACTAATATGGAATGTTTTCACAGGTGTCTGTGATTCTCTTCAGGGGACGAGGGTGTATGTGAAGTCCTGGTTCTGTCGGAGGGAGGGGGCCTAAATCCTGTTTAGGTCCTGCACATGGGAAGGTTACATCCTGTCTGGGTCCTGCCTGGGGAGGGGGGATACCCTGACCAGCTGACCTATCCTCCTCCTTCCCCAAACAAGCCAGACCTTGGAGGGAAGGGAGAGGGGGGATGGAGATGCGGGTACCCTGACCAGATGGCCCTACCCTCCTCCCCAGCTAGGTCTGGTCTAGCATGGTACGGATGGAGGGCTGATGTCGGTGTTGCCTCGTAATGCTAATGGAAGGCTGTTTTGTTAATTTAGTGCCTGTAACTATGAGGGCATTTACATTAAAAACTAAAACCTCGTGTCAAAAGTGGTGTCTTTTCGTCAAAAATCATGTGGTACATGGGCAAACAAAGGAAACTCTTTTGAAATGAAGCAGCCAAGGTCTTGGCGGCGCGTCTTTCGAACGGTGTGCGCACTTGATAATATTTGCGGGTTGAAGGG
>JBCAUG010710648.1:0-27745 GCA_038406175.1 Haplosyllis leylae
TTGAATATCTAAATTTTATCAACATTGGTAAATTTAACTGGAAAGTCGTGCTAGATTTGGTTTGTTGAACACCGGCACGTAAGGATAGCAACACCCCATCAGTTAAAACATTCTTTTAAAGAAGTAACCAAGATATCACTGAAGTGGACAACCTACAAGATGGAGACACCCCCAGAGAAAGTGAGGATGATTGGGCACAATTTGCTGCAAATAGACAACCCTATGAACAGTGGACGGACAATGAAATTGAGGATGAAACACCCATACAGATGCAAGGCAGTAATGAAAACAGGAATAGTCAGACCGGCAGGGTAAATACTGTGCAAGCAGAAAATGAGGAAGAGGTAGAAGAAATCAACTTTGAAAAAATGAGTGTTGAGGACATGAAAGTGATGGTAAAAGAGATGTTCGAAGTAGTCTCTGAATTTCAAAAGAACATCAAAGGTAAGAACGTTAGGATAGCAGCTATAGATAAGAGAAGCAAGAACAATCAAGATAAAATAGGGCTAGTGACAAAGGCAATGATAAATCAAAGCCAACTGATTGAAAACAATGAAAAAAAGATCAATCAAATGGAGATGCGATCGATGAAAGCCAACCTAATTGTAACAGGGATTAAAGAACAGAGAAATGAGAACTGTAAAGCTGCCTTCCAAGTGTTCGCAAAAAACAAGCTCAAAATGACAACACCTCCCCAAGTTGTTAAAGCCCATAGGATTGGCAACAAAGACTTCAAGCAACCAATGGTTGTTCAGCTCGCAGATGTGGAGGACAAAGTTCAAGTATTTAAATACGTTAACAACTTGAAAGATGCGACTAATGAAGACGGAGAACCATATTTCGTGAAAAGCCAGCTCCCTGAATGGCAAGAAGAGGCACAGAGACAGAAGAAAATGAAAGTGAAAATGGCTTAGGTGTGGAATGCTGCCCACCCTTATAATATGAGTGTGTGCCATGGGACCTTGCCCAAGGAAAGGATAAGCCAGCAGGGCCGGCATGGTGCTGGATGAATTACAAAATGAGGCTGGCAATGCCGGCATGATGTCAGCATAGGACTGCATGCCAGCAATGCCGGCAGGGCCATCACTAACTCAGGAGAATACAGTGAAATATATTCGAGTCATATATTCACGACATACATACAGGCCAAATACTCCTAAGAAATATTCAACAGAAATATTCCTAAGGAATATTCAAGAGAAATATTCCCAGGAAATATTCTAGCCAAATATTCCCAAGAAATATTCTAGGCAAATATTCCCATGAAATATTCAAGCCATATATTCAGCATGTATATTCGGCGCAAATATTCTTATGAAATATTCAGGCGCCTGCAAGTGTCCCAATGTGTCATCAATTGCATAGAGAACATTTTGCATGTATATTTGAAATGCGCTTATTTTGGTATGGAAAATTTACGCGGGTTTAGAGAAGTGCGCCAACAGAGATTGGTGGTTTTTCACATTGAACCATAATGTCTGGAATAATAAATTCCGGGCAGTATTGTTACTTCTCGTCACTAATCCAATGCCTATCAAACAATACAGAGGTATGGCGACTTCTGGAGGAACATAGAGCATCCATAAGCAGCCAAAGTGGTAAGTCATTGATTATTTCACCTAGAAACTTCACATTCAAATAAGTACCTACACGTAAATATTCATTATGAAATAAACCACCCATAAATTTGGCTGAAATATACGGCATAACTGCAAGTTCTCGAGTACTTTGTAAGGTTCTAAACAGAAGCAACTTTGTGCTGTAGATCATCCAAAGTGTATGCGCTGCAAGGTACTAGGACTCCTGGAAATTCTGGATCAGAATCCGCCGGCCAGAATCGGACAAAATGATGTTATACCCACAATCAGAGCATTTCACATGCTGCCATTCACGCCCAGCGATTGCCACGAAGCCTTTATCACAGTCCTTCAGACAGTCCCTGATTTTGCCGCCCTGTTTCAGATCATGATCACTAAGACAAGTAAGTTACAATGTTATTTTTCATGCCGGCGATACGGCACAATGATCCCATTATGTAATTGCATAGTCATGCCGACATGCCAGCCACCAGGAAAAGCAATGATTAGGCACTGACGCACCAGTAATGAAGGCCACACATTGCATTGCAATACATGTAACAGGAACATATGTGACACATGCACTTCCAATAAGTGGTCCCTAATACATTACAGTGACGTGTGCTAGATGTAATGCTGTCACACAGAACTTCGATCATGAGCTGCATTTGGATATGCCCCTCCAAACCACGGACACTGCGTCATTCCTTGTGGAATATGAATTTCAGAGCATCCTGCAAGATTACCGCTGCCGGACATAAGACAGCTCATTCATTACATTTGTAACATGTGTATTAGGTAAATTTCATGCAATATCAGAAAATACTCAAAATTACAACACTCCTTCAGGTGTGATAGAGTAGGCATGACGACTCAACAAAGCCACATAAATGGTCTGCCTCGGTTTTTGGTTCTCCACAAAGTAGGAGCGGGGGAGGTTGAACTCATGGAGCACCTTGAAATAATGCATGTAAGTGTACTGTATATATCTGCCAAATATTTAGGCAAATGTTACCCACCACTGTGCAGGACTGACTTCCAAGGTGAATGACATGGAAACTGACAACATGGCACGTGAATATTTCAGTCGAATATTTCTAGTGTATATTTCAGCAGAATATTTGGCTTGAATATATGGCTTGAATATTTGTAACGTATATTCCAGCCGAATATTTCTGTCGAATATATTGACCAAATATTGCAATGTAGTCATTGCACACAGTATCTACATTATTCATTCCTACCAATACTTGTTCTGCCATACCCTTAATGTAACATTTGCAATTGCAGACAGACTATGTCCTAGAATCTTTCACCCAATATGTCGGCAGGCTGCCCACATACAAAACAAGAGACAGATCTGTGCATGCACACTACATCGGGTTCAGGAAGATGGGGGATATGTGGTTCCGGTTTGATGATGGAGTAGTTCACCAAGTCAACCTTCAAAGATCATACTCTGTCAGTCTGGTAACGTACCGGATGCACACCGTAAAAGCATATGAGCCGCCAATGGATCTGTCAAGTATCCCCCAGCTCTCAACGCCAATTGTGCTGAACAGAAGGTCCACCAAAGCTACGGAACCTGACCCTGAGGAAGGGTGCAAGTCTCCATCACCCTCTGGGCCCCCACCCCTAATTTCACCGTCCACACTGGAACCGGCCTCCTCAAAGAGAAGTCCAAAGTTAAAGCCTGAAAATCCAACTCGATTCCAACCGTCAAGAGGTAACAAAGAATTTATAGTGTACTTTGACATGGATAGCCAATCGTCTTCAGAAGATCTGCCAGACGACAAGACCCACCCTGATAGTGAATATGTGCCTGAGGATATGCGAGGTACAGACCGTATATTTCTCCTGAATATTTAATTTCAAATGATTAAGCCTGAGCCATAACCAGGTCTGAACCTCCCTACTATGTAGACAGAAATTTTAATGCATGCTTCCATATTTCCTCAGTTCCCACAACCCGTAACAGCCCTCATGAGACTCAGGAAGCTAACGAGATGTGGACCCGCAGAAACGTACCTGTCCTCCACTATGCACTAGATGACAAGGGGAGACCCAAAGTCATTAAAGCTTTCCCGAACGCAATAGAAGGTACTTAGTGTGCTTCCATTTACAGGCCCATAACATGTACCCTCACTTTGATACATCAAGTGACATTATGCATTGCTTTACAGAGGACGATTTGCTGAAGTATAGGGGAAGATATTCATTATGCTGACGCACTGGCCACACTTCAGATTCACCTCCAGCAACACCAAAGAAGAAACCTAAGGGCAAAGGTGACGATGGCGCTGAAGACCAAACTGCAACAGCAAATGAAGGTCATTCCTCCGAATATTTCCATCAAATATTTTTCCAGAATATTCCCATGGAATATTTCCGTCGAATATTTTGATCAAATATTTTCATCAAATATATCTGTTGAATATTTGTGTTGAATATTTTTGGTGGAATATTTCCTAGGAATATTTCACTTGAATATTTTACTTAAGCTATTGTACAGAATATTTCCACAGAATATTTTTGCCCATACATAAGTGGCGTTGTGTCCTGTACATTTATACTGAATATTTTAATTGAAGGTAATGCAGACAACAAGCATGGCAGTGGCTGAAGGTCACTGGCGCCTAATGAATTGGATCAGGAGACAATCCCATATATGTCTCCACATAGTAGCAGCTCATCTGGAAGTTCCGAATCTACTCTCTCCATTAATGAAAAAGGTTCAAAGGACAGTGACCGTGACACTACACCAACACTGTATGTGAAGAAAAGTTCAAGTGATGAATCGGAATCTGAGGCAGGGTCTTCCTCAGATGAGGAACCCTTGTCAATGTATGTGGCCAAGAACAAGGGATCTGCCAAGAAAACGGATGGTGAGAAGCAGTCAGTTGGAAGACCCCGTGGGCCTGCAAAACCTCCACAAAGAGACTTTACCAGGCCAAGCTTGATTTGCCAACACCGTGTGCATAGGGATAGGGTAGACGAAGAATGCGAGCAACTTGGCATATACTACAGAAGGTGGTGTGTACTCAATCCACAGCAAACTGCCCACCCGTCTGTTAGGGAATGCCTGAACGACAGAAATATTCCAGAGGAGCAAAACATTCCACAATGGTGCATTCTTTGCCCAAAGAACAGGTTCCTTCCCAACAATAACCTGGCACTCGTCCACTACCAACGTGTGCACCATGCAACACTCATTGTTGTATGAGACAGTAAGATGTGGGTGTGTAAATGTTTGGAAATGCGTTCGCATGGGTCGGATAACTCAGCAAGAAACAAGCATTACCATTGTTTCCTATGTTTTCATCCTTTCAAGAGTGGGGGTTTGCTAGCAACCCACTTCATTACATGCCATGACGAAATAAGTTTATCTGAGGTGTGACACTTAATGAAGGACACGAACCCCCACAAGCATCCCTTTTGAATGCTTCTACGCACTGTTATATTTCATACACATTGTGTGCTTTTAGCGTTTACATTGGAACTGTCAAGTATGGACACTTTACTTCAGCTTCTACAGTTTTATGCCTTACACTTGTTGTTAATGTTATTGTCTTGGCCAGTCCGCCAATTGTTCAAGAACAGAATATTCCATGTTTTATGTTGACTACGATATATATCGAAATAAAAGAACCTTTGTATGAACAATATGCCTTTATTGCACTTCCGAATAAATGATTTGAATAACTCAGTTCAGCAGTACAGTAGGGCAAAACAACTCAATACAAAGCTGCTCCATTAACACATGCACACGGCATTGTGGTAGTCAGAAATAAATTTGGCTGAAACTGGCACTAATGTACATTGCAGCATGAATGCCAGAACTTTTGACACAAACATGGAGTCACAGCGACATGTGAGGTAAATAATGAAATAAATATTCGATCCAAATGTACAGCACAGCAATATCTCACAATATAATTGCAAATAGGCATTCCAAATATTTGTCCTGAATATTCGGTATAAATATTCAGCATGAATATTCGTCAGAAATATTCAGAACAAATATTCCGGCCAAATATTCAGCATGAATATTCCACTGAAATATTCACCACAAATATTCCACAGAAATATTTGCGACAAATATTCAGCGCAAATATTCAGTACGCATTTCCTGGCTAAATGTTCATGGCACTTGCAATACACAGGGTCACAAATAATGGGAGATTGCCAATGTGTTGTATGCAAATATTCACCACAAATATACATTGCAAATTTCAGTTTCAAACAAGTACTATGTGAAATAACACAGAGTAAGGACACTACTGTAAAATTTCTACAAAAACATGGAGTCCTCAAGTCTTCCGTGTGCTGCCCTGGACCATTACTGAGGGGGAAAAGGCAAGGTGGATGCAGTCAGCAAATGGCCCTGAAAAAAACAAGTGAAAGTAAGGATGGTTTATTGTGGCAGTGCTGGTGCATTCATTTAGTACAAAATGGATGCAAAATCTACAAGGTTAAAGACGTTAAAGTAACCATCCGACATAATTCATGGCTTGTCGACACTAAGCTTGCATTAGAAACAGTAGTTGAACTGATATACCTATGGTCCCAAGGCTTTACACATGGAGAAGTTATGCATGAGTTGAAGTTATGCAAGAAAACTGTTACTGAGTGGTTTATGTTTTGCCGTGAATGCTGTATATATGCAGTCATCAACAAGAGTCAGCCCATAGGTGGTAATGGGGTTGAAGTCGAGATAGATGAAAGCAAATTTGGAAAGAGGAAATACCACCGTGGTCATAAAGTTGAAGGTCAGTGGGTGTTTGGGGGCCAAGAAAAATACAATAAGAACAAGATATTCATGATACCAGTTCACAACAGGAAGTCTAAGACACTTTTGCCGCTAATAAAGAAATGGATTCTTCCAGGCAGCATAATCCACAGTGACTGTTGGAAAGCATACAATCAGCTGACAAAGATGGGATACACACATGTTACTGTGAATCATTCAAAGGAGTTCTTCAACAAAAGCAATGCCACCTGTACTAATGCCATAGAGAGTGACTGGAGGCATGCAAAGGTGCACATGCCTCCATATGGGACTCATCTTGGCGACCATGCCGGATATCTTGCTGAATTTATGTGGAGGTGTTCCAATTCTGACAGAGATAAATTCCTTATACTACTAGAAGACATAACAATGACATTTAACGAGAAATACCTGTACTCCATCCCAACTACTTCTTCTTAGCTGTTTTTGTGGCAGGCGCCAAGGACGACATCTTGTCAGTTGTCTTGTGGGACTTACAGGCAGTTCTAGCATTAATCTTCTGATGTAACTTCTCCATTTTCTACAAAATATAAGGAAACTTTTGTCTGAATATTTACACTGAATATTTCTAGTGTATATTTCAGCCATATATTTGTGCTGTATATTTCAGTCGTATATTTCTCCTGTATATTTCAGTCATATACTTCTCCTGTATATTTCGCCCGTATATTTTTGTTGTTGAATATTTCTTGAAGTTATGTTTAAGGAACCATCACTGCACCAGCGGTCTATGTGAGCACACCAAACCTGGTGCCAGAGGGCTGGGTGAAACCCAGCCCGAGGGTACAAGGGTTTGGTGTGCTCACATAAACCAATGGCAAGGTGATGGTTCCTATTCTAACACAATTTTGAATGTAATTCAGGCAAAATTGATGGAAGTTTTACTTTTCCCTTTGTTTTGACTGAATTTAAAATGGACACTGCTGGCCTGTGATTGGTCCAATTGAGTCATGTGACCAGCAGAGGGCTGGGTTGGCCTCAACCCAGACTGTGCGGTCTTTGTTGCCTCACCAAGACCGGCAATCCTGCAATGTGATTGGTTGAAACAGCCTTAGTGTGTTAGAATAGAGTACTCTGTAGTTGTAATTCGTAAATAATTAATAAATACACTTGTTACCTTATCCAACTCTTTCTTGTCTTCCATGATTTGTTTTATATGGTGGCTATGACGGGTTGCGACCTTCTCCCACTGGTTCAATAACTTCTTTTGGCATGGAGGCCTGTGATATCTGCTGGTTTTGGGTTGGCCGCAAAAATTCACAATGTTCACACGAGAACATTGCCCTTCCATATTCTCATAGCAGTCACTCTCTTCAGTTGAAGCATATCCTTCACCCCTAATGGGGCATGACGAAGAAAATTTCCTTGCAACTGAAAGGACACAGGCAATTAATGATGACCAATAGTTAAGGTTAAATACACATTGAAAGGTTAGGCTGCACACACTTACCTTTCTTTGGCTTTGGGGAAAGCTCTTTCAGGCATTCCGGTTCCTGCATCTTACCACATGCCTTCCTACTTGATGCAGATCTCTTCCTTTTCCTTTTTCTCTCTGTGACAAATCCAGATGGTTGGATAATGACATCGGAGTCAGATGTAAGGATATTTGTCACAGAAACTCGGAGCTCCTGTTTTTGAGTTGGCATCACAGTAGTAACATCAGAGTCACTGTTCATAGGCTCTTGCATGCAGACTGTCTTTGTTTTCTTGCCTTTACCTTTTGGAACCTTTGGAGAAGGAGGGAAATCCTGAGTGAAAATGCCAGTTCGGTTTTTGAAATGTGTACCATTACCTGAATTGTCACTAGTATAGGAGTCTTGTATATCATTAGGATTCTTCTTGTCATCATCTGTTTCAGAGAAAAGATCAGAAGACATATTGGTGGCTTCATTTTCACGTCTGTGGGCACTAAGCAAACTGTCCAATGCATCTCGCTGACAAGGCTGCTGTACCTTTGGAAATTGGTTTCATTTATGCTGTGCTGCTATCTGCTCTTTCAGCGTACCTGCCAAATTATAGTGTACCGAACTTTTCACTTGAATATTTGTACTCAAATAATTTGTGGCTGTAAATGAAATAAGTTCAATAGACTATAGAAATCATTTATGGAATATTTCCCTGGAATATTTCTCTGGAATATTTCTATTGAATATTTCTATTGAATATTTCTATAATAATAATAATAATTTATTCTCATCCAGGTGGTGCGTTACAGATATTCGTGCTACATGGTTGAACAGATCGTTGTGGCTTGTTATGAACAATCACTTGAATACAGTTTTGTCTACTAGCTTACTTAAATCCATGGATGATGGACAATTGCAAGACCAACTTGGTCGTGCACATTAGTGGCGATGCCCAGTTTACTAAGTTAACAATTAGATAACAGCAAAAGAGAAAAACTAACTACCAAACAGTGTAATGTATCAATGTCTTGTTTCCCTTTGTTCCAATGATTACCAGTAACATAGTAAAAGAAAGCGTGTGTTACGGCTATTAATGCTCTCCCACAATCACATTTTGCTTATTCAATCAACTTATTCTGAATATTGTGATGATAGCAAGTTCTTAGTGATGTAAAAAATTAAGAAATATTCAACGATTTGACAGAATCTGACAATAAAAACGTATAAACTAAATAGATACCAGTTTAGTTCATTGCTTACTTTCTCTACGAAAAGCGATTCTTCCGCTGTGGCTCACAATCCTTAGTTGTATTGTAATAAAGTCTGGGAAACGTGATCAAAATTTCACAAAACCATTCCGGCTTAACTGAGCAATAGTTCTTTACCCATATTAAAGGGACACCATGTTGTCCTGACAGTAATGGAGTAACGGAAAAGTTGTAACATACAACATAATGAAAAGTAGGAATCAAATAAGAATTTAATATACGCGAACAATTGTTGTTAAACATATTCATAACAATTACGCAAGTGTCATCTCTTAGGACAAATATTTTATCGTTATCCCCATTCATGATCATGATTAATCAGGTTGTTGTTGTTGTGCCCAATCATAGCAATGTGTTGGCGATAGCATCCAAAAAGTCACTATAAGTTGTTATACATAATAAAAACAATGCGCATACCACTCGGATTTGAGGGATTGTTCGTGTTATCAATATTCACACAGTTCAGTCGAAGGACAGTCCGTGTTGTTATGACTTTTCATACAAGCTAGTAATCGGAATATATTTTAAGAGATAAATAAACTTTAGCTGATAGTCATTACGACCTTTAATGTTTACGCTGTGTCTCAATTGGACAGCTTCCAAGCTTGTTTGATTTCTCCATGTGTCTAAGTAACTGCATATAAAAGGTGAACCGGGCTGTACATTTGCTGCATACATGTTTCTTCACTTCACTATGTACTGCCATGTGGTTTTTTAAGTTTCTTTTGTCATATGACTCATAATCACACTCCTTGCATGTCCATACCTTCTCGTTGTGAATTTTCGCATGCTTGACAAGTTCTCCTTTGCGGAAAAATGCTTTTGTGCATCCTGGATATGCACATCTAAAGCCGGGGTATCTCTGATGTCCTTGTCTGTGTATTTTCAGTTCGTATGCGAATACAAAGCTCTTTCCACAGTCCCTGCAAGGTTTGGTTTTTTCATCATCTGTGCCGCAGTAGTGTGTTTGGTGTAGTAAATGTTTCGGGACATTCTGGACATTCAGGGTGGGATTCCCGATAATGTTCGTTCACTTCTCCCTGACGGCTGCATTTGAAAGGACAGGCCGGGCATCTGAAGGAACGTGGTTTATTTTTCTTTTCAAAGTATGAGCTGTTGTGACGAATTCTGGTTTAGGTTTGCTTGATGCATTAGAGGGCTGTACATCAGTGTCAGTTTTCTCGTTCTTAGCATTATTTTTCGATTTCGGTGGTGGTCTTGATACAGGTCGTTTTTTCTCAGTGGCAGCTTCTGTTTTATTATCAGTTTTATGTGGACCCACAGTAGGTGGCAGTTTAGGTGTCGGTGATAATAAACTCTCACTTGCAGATGAGTCATTGGAATTGGAGTCGTCCTCATTTTCAGAGATGGGTGGGGGCGTCCTTTCAACCCTTTTCTGTTTAGATGCTGTGATCCTTTCTTTAGATGGTTCACGTAGTAAGTTCACCATGTGCCTTGGGCGTTTAGGCGAAGGAGGATCATAAGAAGACGAGGCCATTTCTTTGTAGTTAATTGTTTTTCGGCTTTGCCGTACTGGTCTGTTCCCTGATGGCTTCCTTGTTCTCATGTCATAACTGAGTTTATTTTCGCCAACAATATCACTTTCACTTTCACAATCAGTGGTATCAGCAGTGTTTACAACATCCGTAATGGGATCCGAGTTTACTCTTGGCTTAGACAACAAGCTTACATCTGTGAGAGATAATCTGCGGACATTTATGCACACTTGAGAGGTTTCCGCTTTATGTAACCATCGATTAAATTTGTTTAAGTCTACCAGTCTGCCTTGTATCCTTGTCTGCCCGGTACTTTTATTGTCATTTCCCTTAATGATTGATTTTTCAGTATCATGGGGATGGATGCTATTCCTGTTTGTATTATCTGTTTCCTGGTCACCTTGGTCTCCTGTGCTTGGATCTGCATCACTTTGATTAAGGATCATTGGTTGTTCCTTATTTACTAAAGTCTGTGCGACCTCCTTTTGAGGGGATGGCTGTTTATCACTATTCACAGTTACTTCAGCACGTTCTATAGACACAGTGTTTCTGTTGTTGTTATTAACATTAACATTCTCCAATCCTATCGTAACATTATCAGTTTTCATGTCATTGTCTGTCGAGGCAGTGTGTTCACTGGTGTTGTTATCCCCTTTCAATTCGATGGCGGTTCTGTTCTCGTTATCACTCTTCATAACATTGTTCTCTGATTCACTGTAGTCTTGTGTTTTGTTGTTATCACCTTTCGCTCCACTATCTTCATTATCACTATTCATAACATTGTTCTCTGATTCATTGTAGTCTCGTGTTTCGTCATTATCACCTTTTGTGCTGCTGTCATTTGGGGACACAATTACGGTTTCAGTAGTAGATCTGTTTGAGGTTGCTGCTCCAATATTTATGTTATCACCATTAATGGAGTTTCCGAGCATGGGGCTTTCTGGATTTGTAGATTCTACTGACACATTTTGATCTTCAACGTTGGATGATTGATTTTCCATAGCTGTGGTCTCTTGTTGTCTAGTGGGAACCAATTCACTCTCCCCTGGTTGAGGAGTGGGACAACCATGCACGGGGCATGTTGAAGTGCTCAGCTGTGGTATTACGGCGTTTACACGGGTTTGGTCAGTTGTACTAGCAGCTGATGCCTCACTGTTTAGGACACTTCCAGGGGCACTCAAATTAAGAGGCTTGACTTGTGAGCCTGTAATGCTAGTCGAGCTGGAAGGAGGCAGGCCCTTGACCACACCAGATACGAATGGTTTGGTTACATTAACAAAGGGTCTCCGTTTCAACTCACCATAAACACCTGGGGCTAGGTAAACTAGGTGAATGCTGCATGCGGCATGAAGTTCCTCCTCACTCATGGGCGAGGTAGGGTCTATTGTAGACCAATTACGAACACCTCCATAGACCATCACATGTCTGTCATATAACTTCGCTAGACAGTACAGGACAAATTCATCCCCATACTCATTAAAGTCTTTAACCTTGTTAACCCACATAGAGTAATCACTGTTTTTCATATCTAGGTAAATTCTCCCGACACTCTTGTACAACAATTGATCCTTTTCAATGACTGTATACAAAAATTTCCTTACTTCAAGTGCAGTATGACCGCTATATTTCCTGAAGAGAGAGTACAGATGGTCTGGATTTATGCAGCGGTTGTGGTAAATGTCTCGAATGTCAATCCAGAAAGTCTTGGGTTGACGTAATCATGGTTTGTAAGGCAACTGACATATCTCCTAAATTTATAGGGAGAGAGTTCACTGTAAAGTTCTTCCGCAATACTTTTTCGTGCCTCCATTTTGTTGATGGTTTTCTTTCTGAGGGCGCAAAGTCAGTACGAGGCTCTGTGCAGAATTATACAAATCCATAATTTTTACGACAAATTTTAAACAGACTATGAAATAGATATGTAGTATGTTATGCCTGGTAGGTTTGCTTGGTTGTGGCACTAGTCACTTTTGTTGTTATGAATTTTCGGTGCTCAAAAAGTGCTAAGACTTGTTATGACCTTTAGTAGTCAGAATCGACATTCATATTTGTTATGACTATTCGTGCTATCAGGCTAACATATCATTCCTACTTGGTCTGTTAACTGTTATGACTATTCATAACACTGTTACAAGTAGCCGTATAGAGAGTTGCACATAATGTTACGGATCTTAATGTCTTCGATTTTCTCCAGTGTTATGCATATTCGTGTTGCATACCCAAAATTAACAGACCCTGTAACATACTTTGTTATGACTATTCACTGTGCTGTTATGTTGTCAATGTTCGTGATAGAGGTTTTCAGGTATACGACTTAAACAATTCATTCTTGGCACAATACACAAATTGACTTAGAGTCTTACTCTCTCTTGTTACGGCTTTTAATGTCAAAAATGCTGGCCAAGCTTTACACAATATGCTGTCTTTGTACACTTTCTTGTGAATTTTGGGTTGATTGGGTACATGTTTGAATCTAGTACCATAATTGTGATTTCGTTTTAGGGTGTTACCATGTTGATCATGGTCTAGTGCTTTCACAATCATATCAGGCAGCATATCATGTTTGTGTTTGTAAGCAAGCTTGCAATTTTCTAATTTTAAGAGGTCATCTAACCTTAATATTTTTAAATTGGCATAGTCTGATTTACTAATCGTAGATCTTTTTTTCTTGTTTAAAATAATGCGAATACATTGGTTTGGAATTTTTTGGAGCTTGGCTATTTTGTTTTGACTTATCATGTTCCCCCACAATATCAGGCCATATATCAAATGACTTTGTATTTGAGCATAATAAAGTGTTCTCTTTGCGTGTTGATTTAAAAAGTTTTTTCCTGCATTTAAGAGGTATTGTCCTCTCTTTATTTTATGAATAAGTTTATTATAATGATCACCCCACGACAATTTGTTGTCTAGCCAGACTCCAAGAAATTTTACATTATCTACTGTTGCTAGTCGTACATTATCTACCACTAGGTCCCAGCTTAGTTGTTTGCCATTTGGAGCAAACAGCATACAGACTGATTTGCCTAGGTTTAGGGTGAGTTTATTTGCTTTGAACCAGTCCATAAGGTTTTTCAAGTCAGATATGATACACCACTTTAGGAAATCTAAGTTTCTGTTGCTGTGAAAGATAGTTGTATCGTCAGCAAACAATATACAGTTTGTCAATTCCAGATTTAACCTTAGGTCGTTACAGAAACACGAGAAGAGCAATGGACCTAGGCAGGACCCCTGTGGGCACCCATAGCTTATGTCAAAGTCTTCTGAATAAGTTTCATTGTTGATTGATGTTTTGCATTTTAGTCTCATTTTTCTTTTGTTAAGGTAACTTCTAAACCATTCTAGACATGTTCCTCTTATTCCATACAATTCTAGTTTTTCCAAAAGTAGATCATGTTCCAGGGTGTCAAAAGCCTTCGACAAGTCCAAGAAAACAGCTGCAGTGTATTTGTCACATTCTGAGCTTTTAACAATGTTGCTAATTAATTCGGTAACAGCATTCTCACACGAATGGGCAGAACGAAATCCATATTGGCTCACGAATATTTGGTTATGGCTATTCAAGAATTGATATACCCTTTTGTAAATTATCTTTTCCAATAATTTCGAAACTGTAATCAACAAGGATATCGGTCTATAATTATTGGGTTGAACCTTACTACCATTCTTAAATAATGGTATTACTTCACCATACTTCATACTTTCTGGGAATGTGCCAGTTTTCATAGATTCGTTAAACAGGTAACACAATGGGCTTACAATTGATGAACCAATTGCTTTTAGCATCTTATTTGATAGATTGTCATACCCACTGCTAGATTTGTTCGGTAAATTAGATATTAATTTCTCTATTTCCACTTCAGTACATGGGTTAAGAAAGATGCTGCTTGTGTTTCTATTTATTTTACTTAAGTATTGTGTGACTGGAATATCACTTTTACTTATTTTTGAAGCAAAGTTTTTTCCAACAGTGGCAAAATAGTTTCCTAAATGGTTCACTATCTCTTGCTTGTTTGATATCATTGAGCCATTTGCCTGTAGGCTGCTGATAATACAGCTTTTATCATTGTTTTTGGTAACAATATTGTTGATAATTGACCACAGCTTTTTTGTGTTGTTTTTATATTCATGGCATTTGTCTGAGAAGTACGTGACCTTAACTTTTCTTTTTATTTTACATAGGGTATTCCTGTAATCCTTATATTTAATTAAATCTGATTGCAAACTTGTTTCCAGACTTCATTTGTACAGTTTTTTTAATTTTTCCGTACATTTTAAGAGCCCTTTAGTGATCCATGGCTCTTTTATATATTTTTTCGATGAAACAGTAATTTTTCTTTCAGGGGCTATGTTATCTATGGTGGTCATTATGATAGAGTGGAACGAATCGAATGCTTCATTAATTGGTTTATCATTAATGGTCATAACCCAATCAAAGTTACTTAGGCAATTTTTTATGTCTTCAATTTTCTTTGGTTTGAGACTACGTGTTTTTAGCGTAATTTTTGAAGATCGAATCTTCTTCACATCTCTAATCACACAGACAGTAGGCAGATGGTCACTGATATCATCTATGATTATGCCACTTAGGTAATTTGTTTGTAGACGAGAACTTATTAGAATATTATCAATTAAAGTGGCACTGGATTTCGTAATTCTTGTTGGGCACATGATAGATGGAATATAACCGTTATCAATAATAATATCAAAAAAGTTTGAGGTGCCACTATGTAAATTTAATTTCAGAAAGTCTAAATTGTGGTCTAAACCAATAATGCAGTCAAGCAGCCTCTCTCTTTGTAGTTTGCCCATTGCATTACCTATATAAGTGGTAAACTCTTTTTTGTTTGTGTTTGGTGGTCTGTAAATAGAGCCAAGCAATAGTTTTCTATCTGATATTTTCACCTCAAGAAAAATGCTTTCGTAGAATTCTGTCATCTCAGTGAGATCAGGTCTATTTTGTACAGTTAGTTGTTCATCTACTAAGATACCTACTCCACCACCCTTCTTACTGGTTCTTAGATTGTAGAATAATTTGTAACCAGGTATATGAATTCACTTTACATCGAGTTCTGTTAACCATAGTTCTGATAGTAAGATTGCATCCATTTTACATACTCCCATGCATTCATTGACTAGCTTGGATAAGTCTGTTTGTTTGTTTGGTTTTTAAACCCCTTATATTTAACTGCATGACACTGAGGTCCATCTTATTACAGGCTATATTTTTGATTTCACAATAGTCAATATAGTCACAATCATTTGCGTTATTGGTATCTTTGTACAATTGTGGGAAACTTGTTTTATGCTTTAGGGTTTCTTTTAGATTACTTAATTTGTGGAGACACATTGTTTACACTAGAATCCAATACAATGCATATCCTTACGTACCAATCAATAAAGATCATAACACAGCACACAAGAACATAAAGATGAACAATATAAAAAGTAAAACTCATGTAGTAATTACATGAATTAGTTGCGGCGATAGGGGGACAAGAGAAAGTTTGTTATAACCATTCATGTTACCTTGAGAGTCCTCACAATAAATGCAGCTACTGTTCATAATGAATGCTCCTTGTCAATGTATCGTTATGACTCTTAGTGAGTCAGAGCACTAAATTGTTACGACTATTCATTATGATCAGTAAGACCACAGTGTACAGAGAGTGTTGTTATGACCCTTAGTGAATTGAAATATCACGTTGGTGTTCTTCATCGTTATGAACATTCACAATATGTCATAACACATTACATATTGATGGTGTTATGGCTGTTAACGTTTGGCTTTTGTATTACCAACTTTGTGCACATCATTGTTGTGCCCCTTAATGAGCTGTGGCATTGAGTGGTTATGACTATTAACACAACACATGCTTGTTACTACAATTCATGTGACATAAGCCGGTGGACCTATCAAGTCATTGTTAAGACTATTAACTCAACATAGGCTTGTTATTACAATTCGTGTAACATAAAGTAGTAGAGTGTACTCTTTGACAGTTTACAAGTTATGAACTATCAAGTCATTGAGCTTACCAGCATCAAGCACACAAGGTGTTATGGCTAATGATGTGACATTTATGTTGGTGCCCCATCGGATTCCATCTGTTCTGAGGTACTAGTATGACGGCTTGGTGCTGGGAGACTTGCCTGAAGTTGGCTGTGGACTCTCTGTAATATAATGCCAAGGAGCCCTTGCGAATGCCATTGTTTGTCATCAAGACAATTGGTTTCGTATAGGGGTAAACCATTCCCCCACAGCCTATCAGCGCAGCATTCTGTGATGGTTTTCTCTCCTGTACTTACAAGTAGTTTCCCAATGTGCTTGTTTTGGATGAACTTGGCAGTGATTCCTGGTTCACAAAGATCTTCAGCAGCTTCTTCCCATTTGCTCATGTCAAAGTTTGTGATGTTTCTGGCTAGGGCTTTACATTCCCTTGCAGATTTGGTATTTAGTATATTGGCCGCAGCTGCTTCATCTTTGAATAAGATGGCCTTTTGGTACTGTATGAATTGCTCGCTGTGTAGGAAGACTTGATCCCCAATTTGAAATTTACTAGGGTAAAAGTTACTAAGTGGATTAAGCTCACTGAAGAATCCGTAGACGTGTTCCTCTGACTTACTTGCAACATTGAATCCATTTAACGTTTCAGGTAGGTTCTTCACCGTGTAGGTTTTCCCTTTTATAGATCACTACCAACCATTTTGCACTTTCCTTTAAATTCAGTGGATTTTCTTGCAGCCTTTAGTATTGGTCTTAAGATTCTTCTATCTGCTTCCGTAGTTTCACTGTACATCCTGTCTACATATACTCCTTGAGGCAAGTTTTTTCTGTTGTCAAGTACATAGTCTGCATCAGTTTTATAGCAAAATTCAATAGCAATGGGTCTGCTTCTCATAGGCTTATACCGCCCAAGTCTCTTTGCTGATTGTATGACAATGTCCTGAACTTGTTGCATTTTAGATTGATAGTTCTCGCCACTCACTAAGTAAGTTAATTGGTGTTGCACTTTTCCTTTTGTAACTTCAGTCGGCTCCCAGGTTGTTTCGGCCACTCCTTGCATAATGATGCTGGATTCGTACATCTTGTCTTCTAGTGTCTTGACTCTGTTTGCAAGTTGTATATTTTCTTCTTCAAGTTTTGTTACACGATGGTTTAGCTCATTATTTATTTTCTTGAGCTTCCCTGTCTCGATTGTCTGATCAGTTAAGTATTTAATACTCGCTTGCATTACATTAATGGCATCCATTAGTTCAGTGCGCAATGCTAATAGCTGTGGGTCCTCAATCACTAGATTGGGTTGAGTTCCCTTTTCTGTGGGTTCAGTGTTAACAGGAGACTTAGATTGTGATGAAGCCATTTTGGAGATGGGTTCTTTGTGGGACTTCTTATGATGGCTGGAGGTTGATGAGGGGGATAATTTTCTCTTGACAGAAGGTGATAGAGACTGTTGATCCGGGGTACATACTCTGGGTTTTCTGGGTCTTCTAGAGCTCGGCCATGATCTAGACGTACTCCTGTCCTGTCTTGCGTAGTTTTTGCTAGTTTTGTTATTAGGTTCACTTCCAAAACCATAGAAGGTTAGATTTCAGGACATTTGTCTTATGTATAGGGTTTTAGCCTAATCACACTCACATGTTATGCATATTTGCGGTTTCTTCGTGTTCGTTATTCCCATTCAGTACACATAGGTTGTTGTTCCTAATATCGCCATGGTATAAGCCACATTTTATCCAAGATCTGACCGCTAAATCCTGATTTTGTAATTTATCCGTGATCTCTAGATGCTTATATTATCCATTCTTAACAGATCAATGATCTCCGCCCCCAATTGCCTTGTAAATAGGCATTAATTCATACTCTTGTTTAAATTTCGCGTCGGGTGTTGGCCATTACATTACAATGCAAATGCAAATCATGAGACCAATGTTCTGCCAACTGTGTTAACTGTGGTTGTCTGTATGAATCATTAAGGCCTTTATAAAGTCATGCTCTATTGATTCTAGAAATAAAGTCCAACATGTGAAGTGGTGCATGAAACAAACAAAGCTCACTTCAAAAATCTCCTGCCCAACAGATTCCTGCCCAGCTCAGATGGTAAGACATTGGAGTGATGATCCAGAGGTCCTGGGTTCCAACCCCACTGGGGACAACTTTTGACGATTTTTTTTTTTGCTATTTCCTCTGTAGAGATCTGTCAATCCTGTCAGTTATGGAAGTTAGAAAATAGATCAAACCTCACCCCCCCCCCCCCGAAAAAATTGGGACTTTGCAATTTGCCAGGTTTGGATGCAGGAACAAACGTTGGAAAGTAGGTCAAACCCTACCCCGCCTCTCCCGAAACAATAATATGGAACTTTGTAATTTTGTCAGTTTTGTGTGAACAAGTTGAAAAAGTAGATCAAACCCTTACTCCCCCCCTAAAATATGGAACTTTGTTAGTTTTTGACTCAGAAACAAAAGTTGGAAAGTAGGTCAACCCACCCCCCTACCCCCTCCCAAAAGTATGAGACTGTAATTTTGACAGTTTTGTGCTCGGAAACAATTTTGGGAATACACGGGGACCATTATGTGCCCCAGTTAGCAGGTGCCTCGTTCATTCAATGACGGACACATTCTTTATGAATTTGGTGGAAAAACATTCAGAAGATTTTCTTGACATCGGTTCTGAAAACGCATTACCCACAAACATAAATAATCCACATCGTGAATTGATACAAACAAGCAGTCTTTACTAAATCTTTTGACAGAGTACGAGATACAGAATATTTATCTTCATGATTTGACTCGCACAATGTATGGATATTGCCAAGAAAGACCAAAAATCTCATTTGTATTTACCAATATAAGATCATATCCTCACATTCGTCATGCGTTAATGTAATGTAACGATGTGGTAGGCGAACACTGTGATGAATTAGACCTATTTGTTTTCAGTCACCATTTTCATCACGTTTGATTACAAGGGTGACTTCCAACATCAGATATTCCGCGATATTGATCAACAATTATTTGCCATCGCGGAAAACTAGATCAAATATGACAACGATTTTTTATATTCATTCCAATTCCCAAGTCTTGAGAAAAATTTATCTAGATTCTATTTTGTGGATAAGAAAATTGCAAGTAGATTATTGAGGGTCCCTGCCTGGTAACACTAAGTAAATAAATAAATAATTGCTCAAATACAAAGTTATTGTCGGAACAATATTATTGAATTTGAAAGGTTTTACATCAATTGATATTTGGCACTTCTGAAGCTTTAATGATTCGATGTGCCGGTGTCTTCCATTTTTTCACAAGAGAAATAAATTAATGGTATTTACACATTTTCACTTTGTTGCATCAACAGAAAATAGAATTGTTTAAAATATAAGAATAATCTACAATCTAACGCAGTGACTATTTTTTTCCACAGACATGTTACTGGTTATAGTAATACAATCAAATTAACAATATGACCAAAGATTGGGTCAGCGTTTTAACATTAACTTAAACAAAATAAAATTGATGAGTACATTTCATTGATATTAAATGCAGCAGCTCTAATGATTCATCATCCATAATTATAATAAGCAATAATTTCGTAATCGCAATTTGGGATGGCACAATTTGGTGACCGTTTGACGCCACAATTATTATTTCCTGTTGTTTTACGTAACAAAACTTCGGGAAACAATGTGAAATTTCAGTTATTATCACTTTCGAACTCAATTTAGCAGCAAACAAAAGTCACTGGGTCGGAATAGTTACTCTAACCTAGATTTGTATTTGTATTGTCCATATGATCGTCCCAGTGACACGGATAGAATTTACAACTATGGATGTGTCACAAATGCTCCTTTTGTTGAAGCTGATTTCAATTCCTGCAACTTTTGCAGCAGCGATTATTGAAGACAATGACATAATTAATGGTAGGTAATGATAAATATATTCAAAATGTTTTACCAGGTTTATAAGACGAGTAATTTCTTTTGTCATGATTTACAAGATTCATTGGCAATGTTCACCCGAGGACAAACTGCCGGTAATTGAAGAAAAGTAAGATATGCTGACAAAGGAGAAACTAGCTTTTTAAGACACAGTAATTCTAAATTTTTCTTTTGCTGTTTTGTTCTCCAGATTGTTCTCGAGAAATAAACAGCAGGATTGAAAAGGAAGGAACAATCGTCAGTCCTCGCTATCCGTTCGCCTATCCTCCCAACAAAACATGCGTCTTCAGTTTCACCGCAGAGATAAACGAAAGAGTACAACTTGAGTTCCTTCACATTGACATGTACTATCCGAGTGGCGATGCTGATGATCCCCTTGAGTAGGTGTTACCTTTTTTACTTCAGATTCTGCAGCCCAAAACAGACTTCCAATCAATTACTTTAAGTCCACACAGATATACTTTCTGTTGAAAATGCAACTGATCCAGACATTTCTGTAAGACAGTCTAATGTTTCTTAAAATTTGGTTCCTGTTGCATTATCTTCTTTATATTTTTTCTTTGAAATGTAGTTGCGAAAATGTGGATAGAATTGAAATTAATATCTTTGAGAGAAACCGGTCAAAGGCGATAGGCATTTATTGTGGAAGGAAACAACCACCGATGCTGATGTCGGCCGACCACCGACTTCAAGTCGTCTTCATCTCCACACCATCTCCAACCCAAACGAGCGGATTCATCATCCAGTACAAATTCCGGAGGGGTAAAAAAAATAAGTGTGGAACAATGCATTTTTTCCGCACGCTTGTGTGTTTGGAAACAACACCAATAAATATTTGAAGTTAAAAGAGCAATATCCTAAAATAAAACTTTAATCTAAAATAGCATAATCGTTTATAAATCCTTTCTATTTTTAGATTTTGGCATTGAAACTGGGGAGCAAGACTTCTCTGTTGGAGAAGGTTTGTTTTTTGAAATAACGTGCGCGTGTAGTCTGTTTAATTTAAGAAACACAATTGGTGAATCCGCAGTCAGTTTATTAATTGAATGCCTGATTAGCTACGTTTGTAAAACTCTTTTTCCAGAATGCGTGTTCCATTTTAACAAAAATTCCAGCTCAGACGTTTTCACTTCGCCAAACTTTCCGGGGTTGTATCCGCAGAACACTGTATGCCATTATATGTTCCACGCTGAACACAATCAAACAGTTCACGTAGAGTTTCTCTTCTTCGACATTGAAGGTATTCCGCCAAGGTAAAGATTTTGGAAAATTGAGATATGATGGTCATTAGGTCTAGTAATTGTGTGAACCGAAACTGTCCCAATTTCCCCTTGTTCTCTAAGAGAGGAGTGACGACCACTTCTCTAAGTCAAAAACAAAATTCTGTTTCAATCCACATTTTCTTATGCAGTTGTGCTGAAGATACTCAGAGCGACTGGGTCACATTTTCCAACTATAATATTGGGATCAACGATCGGAGGTACTCACATTTATGCGGAACAGTAAGCGACAAAAAGAAAATGAAAGTCGCTGATTCCGATGGAAATTTCTTCCGTGTCACATTTCGCTCCAATTACGTTTATGATGCAACGGGTTTTAAGGCAGTGTACGAGTTCAGGGACAAAGAAGGTCAGTTTTTAATTCTTCCGATTTTTTGAAGTTATCCCGATTTTACATAATCCGAACTGACTCCACTTTTTATGTACACTAGATCAAACTCTCGCTGACTCACTTTTTCACGTACACTAGGTCCCTATTTCAACGAGCACCCAATTAAAATAAGCACATTTCTTTGCATGAAAATCATTGACAGCAATGTCACAATTTTCAATTCAAACAATTCCTTCCCGTCGTTTTACTCGTTGTAAGTAAGGCCCAGTTTACTAGCCTTCGCTGTAACCTTACTAGAATGAACAGTTGAAAATATGTTCACTAAAAAATCCTTTTTGCTTCCCAATAAACTGCATCGATATTTCCATTTAAATGTCCGGAACTGATATTCTCGTTAACCAATTTAAATATTTTTCAGACTAAACCATGCCTTTTAACCCCTTGATCCGCAAGTTACATTTAATTGTACTACAATAACATTCCACTGCATGCTTTCTGTGAAATTTTCAGAATTTGATTCACAAACTGATGAACAAGAAGAGCTCCCCGAAGGAGGCAAGTTTCATTTGGCGTGAATCAATTTATACTTAGAATTGCAATTGCCATCTTCTCGTGCGCACTTCGCATCACGGAATTAGTATCCAGAAAGTTTTACCTCGAGTATCAACCTTTCCAGAATCGTAAAATTTTGTGTGAATTGTAAAGTTCATTTTAAAATAAATTAGCATAAAAAATTACGCTGTGACCGTCATCCCGAATTGCTGATCTTCCTCTTAAAAATTAAACATACGTAAAAAGTTCTCGTTATACTGGACTGGGCAACTTACAGATATATTTCTGTTTTTCCCAGCGTGCGTTTTTCATTATCGGAAGGAGTTTGGATCTAGTGGGGTCTTTATGTCACCGGACTATCCAAGGAAATATCCTCACAACACAGAGTGTCACTATCTGTTCCACGCCGGGGAGGGAGAAAGAGTCAAAATTGAGTTTTACAAATTTGACATAGATGGAATACCTCCCAGGTAAGAATTGCCCGAGAATTCTTTTCGGCCTTTCCAAGCACCAATAATGTTCAATTCATACTCTGAGGGAAAAAATGTGCTTCCATCATTTTAGATGTTCCGAAAGTTCCGAGAGCGACTGGATAGAGGTATCTAACTGTAATATTGGACTGGCTGACCCCAAATTAGGTCGTTACTGCGGCACGATGGGAGAAGGTGAAATACTTGGATTCAACTCTCAGGGAAGATTCTTGCGCGTCACGTTCAAGTCCAATGGTGTTTACAACGGCCTCGGCTTCAACGCCACCTATGAATTTGGGAAATATTATTCCAATGTGGACATGATCCTGATTTGAAAGTGTAGACGGTTTTCAAAACGATTACAATAAAGATGACCAATGGTAACCTGTGCTTCCATTGCGTCTGTCGCACATCGCGATTCACCATCAGTCAGTGCTCGGTAACGTTGTGTCCGGTCGCAATGCAATGTAAATATTGTACGAAAATGCACCGAATTTAGCGGATATGTACAGTAAATCTGTTCGTCAGTGTTCTGAAATGGATCACCAAACAGTAGAACATTTGTTGAAATCCACATATTTTTATGTACTATGTTAATCATTTGCAATAACAAACTATTACATAAATGATCCCTTTATTTGTCAACCATTTCATATTTTACACAGGCATTTCACGTGTTCAAATAAATTCTTACTTGTTTCTACAACAAACACCATCTGTATAGTGGAGTCATTTTCTATGATTTGTATTGGTATGGTATTTCCCTTACCTTCACGGACATTTAACCGCAATGTGTAGTTTGGACACTACACTGACACATTGTACAATTTTCAGAGTAAATACACGTCACACTGTATCCTGGCACTGTTGGCCGAATGTAAGAATTCAATTTTGGTACACATAAAATACAATACACAACTGAAATGTAATTTAAGCATTCAAGGTGTACTTTGTTGTAGCTGAATGACCAAGTCAAATGAAAAGTCATTGTCGGTTTACCTGACAAAAAGATACTGAATAATGACCGCATGATCCATTACATTACAACGACCGTGTGAACAAGTCATTGTATATTCCCACCTGACAAAACCATGGAACATTGCGTCAACAAATGTATTTTTCCTACACTTGTATTTCCGTTATCTCGCAATCGTAATCATCCTCACAGGCGTTGTTTCCAATGGACCGTTAGCGCGTCAAAAGGTTGAGCCAAATGGACTTAAATTGCTCTCTTCTCTGCAGGCTTTCAGTTCAACAATTTTTAAAAATACAATTTTTGCATGGAGTCAAACTAAGTCGAGAAATGTAAAAGATTCACTTACCTAAAGACTTGCCGAAACTACAATAAAGAAAATAGGATTAAAACCACAACAGGCAAAAGAAAAAATTTCTTCAACGAAAACACATAGACTGCTATCGATAAATAACCTTATGTGCAGGGTGATTTTTAATTTTCCAAATTAAAAAATTCATTGACTTCACTATCAATACGATGCACATCTTTTAAATTGACATAAATTACACAGTTCTTTCCAAGTCCTGGACATTGTTCAACCGTTCAACCAATCTGTTGCTCAAATAAACATACAGTAAATTAATATCCGTTTCAAAATATTATCCGTCACTTCATGTAAAGATTGTTTCTAATTAATAAGTTGTGGTCGGACGAGTCAGGGAAACACACAGTTTCAGATGTTTCAGATAAGATTTACAGATTGGTTGGCACTAAATCCTGTTTCTATTATTTACACTTATAAAAATAATCTCTCATATATTACATCTGAAAACTAATGATTTACAAACAAATGAAACTTTTAATCATCGTCCCCGACATCTTCATCATCTTCATTAAGTTCTGATGTGTCCGTATCCCCGTGTAAAAGTACGTATTCTCTTGTACTATACCCGAACTTCACAACATCTTTCTCCATGAGCTCTACATAGCGCTGCGGTTCAATTTTCTGATTATTTACAAACGTTCCATTGGCTGACCCCAAGTCAATTATATAAGGCCGAACTCTTCTGCCTTTTGTACTATCTGGTCGTTTGTACGGAACTAATCTGAACTGTAGCGCTGCATGTTGTTTCGAACACGACGGGTGATCCACTGGAATGTCGGCAACTTTGCGGTCTCTCCCCAGGAGGAAGGCACTTTGTCTATGTAAATGCAAGACGGGCAAGGCCTCGTCACCCTTAAACGGGTAGAACCTCCACCTTTTCTTGGGCTTTCTTGCTTCGGGAGGTTCACTGTATTTTATTACGACTCCTCTGAACGTGTTAGTTTCTTCCGTAAGTTTTCCAGATAATTCAAAATTTGGTTTTTCCTTTTCTTTAGGCTCTTCTTTTTTCACTTCACTGGGACCAGCCCTACCCCATTGATGCCTTTCTCCGTCTTTGCTTTTAAATGGATTGCCACCTGGCCGATCTCTCTTTCTTTCTCTCCGTCTCTCATCGTTTCTACTACGTTCTCTTTGTTGGTGCCTCATTTGTCTGTCTTCCTCATCCTCCCATCTACTTGACGTTGCTGCTTGGGCGTATTTGTCATAATCAGGGTTATGCCTCTCCCTCTTAATAGGCCGCCTCCCATGCTCCTCTTCAGAATCTTCCCTGTGACGTTCTCTCCTGTGGTCTCTGTCATCCTGAAATTAGAAGATGAAAGCACATGTAACCGGGAAGACTGATTTTATAAACTTGGAAGAAAAGCAATACTGAACCGTCCCCAATTATGCCCCAACAGACCAATTTTGTTCTGGATTTCATGGCTTTTTTCCTAGATCCGCCTCTGTAAATCACACACATTCTTAAAATACAAGAAATGTCTATAGTCTAAAAAAAACGCGCTAATCACCTGATTTTTCTCTGGATGTTTGTGCGTTTTGTGTTTTCTGTGTCTTTCCGCCGGACTTTCTGGAGAGGAATGTCGGTGCTTATGTTTGTGTCTCTTTTCTGGCCTTGGACTAGGCGACCTCGCCCTGTGTTTATGTTTTTTCTTGGGTTTCTCATCTTCTGAACTCAAAGAAGGGCTTCTTGCTGGCATCCTTGCGAATTAATTGTGTAATTATGCGTGCCACTTCGTTCCAAAACGTTTCAAATCATAACCGGATGTAGATCTAGATCTAGACATATACGATAGCAAATGTATTTCTCTATGTTATTAGTGACTTGTTGGCTGATTCGTAAAATGAAACATTATAAACAGGGTTATAAATAAAGAAGTTCTCCACATTCATTTAATCTAGCGCAGTGACTGCCAATTTTTATGCCTTTCTTGTGCATAATTAAATTTAAAGAAATTGTCTTTTAGCGCGAATTACTTTAAAACTTATCACGGGGACAACATTTTCTATTGTAGAAATGCCAAAAAATACTAGCAACTAAATTTGATCATATGACTAAATTATTTAATAACGCTGTTTATATTTTGGAATAAAAGAGAAATATGAGTGCTACTCCAAAATCTCCAATTATTATTCAGGGCGAAGCTTCAGAGTCGGATGATGACACTGCTCCATCGGCAGTACAAGCTGTCAAAAAGTTGCGACCACCAGCTCCAAAAGAACAGGTACCCGTTGCTACTCACTTCTGTGAAAGTTTGTACTTATTTACCTTGGCCTTATTCTGCAGTGTAGGTCTGGTGCGATGTAGTGAATCTGAATTTTAGCTCGTTCGTTCAATGTAAAATAATTTACGAAAGAATGTCATTTGAAGAAAGCAGTGCAAATGAAGAGTTCTTGCCATAATACAACCAAAGAGTGTGGTCAGTGTCGTGTACAAAACACAATTACAGTGCCTGTGGAAGAGTTAAAATAGACGCCATCTCTGTCTCGAGTTTCGAGTCTCCAATCTAGTCTCCCTATCGTACGATTCTCTCCGCGCATGCGCAAAAACCGTGCGATTCTCGGAGGCGGCATTTTTTTTCAGCCCAAACATGGCATCAGAATACCTGAAGACTTTACTGAAATCAGCCAGAACCAGGGCAGAAATGGAGACAGGTATGTATAGACTTTACCTACCATGTTTTTAGAGCTTAGAATCGCACAACTTCTGGAGATTAATGTGTTGAAACTTCAGTCTGACATTTTTTCTCAAAATCCAAGATGGCGCCGGCATGCTTTTGTTCGGAAAGCGTACGATTCCTCGTAAACCGTGCGATTCTCGGTACAGGGCGCATTGCAGTGGAATTGCATGTTTTCTTGCATTTCTATTTCTATTTATTTTAAATTACCCCAAAACTATTCTAGACATTATGGAATCTGGTCTGACTACTAAGCCTCCAGACATTCCTCCTCCTCCTCCAGACCCTATTGTTGAGGGTGATGGGCTTGAAGTCAAAATGGAGATACTCCAGGAAGAAGGTGAAAATGCATTTCTGTATTATAATTACTTATAAGGTTAATCTTTACACATAAATCCCACTATTATCATACATTTTTTAAAATGAATAAATTTTTGCAACCAGAGGAAATTTCAGAGAAGTATGGAGTTATTGGAGATGATGAAATAGAAGAAATCCATGAAGAATTACAAGAAAATATTCAAGGTGTCTAACCATGCTTATTTCCCTTCAAATCCATAAACCCCATTATTTATACCCTCCACATCCAATCAGAATTGCATCTATTTCTCACTTTTGCAGAAAA
>JBCAUG010710649.1:0-13283 GCA_038406175.1 Haplosyllis leylae
TTACATGGAAAGCAAAAAGTCAGAAATTACTGATATTGTCGTTTAAGTCAGAAATTTGCGCTGTTCCCTCAGGGTGTTCACTGAAGTCAACTCTCTTCTTTCATGAAAAAACTTGGTTGTGAAAACTATTTATTTCAACTGCATGTCAATGTATCTGCAGTCAAACAGAGTATATTTATTCATCAAAGATGTTTTTGGCTGTCAATGTTCTTATTGCCGGCTCGTTAGAGTCAGCTTAGTAATTACTTAGGAGGCTCGTAACATCCTGTTCCAAGAGACTCATGAGCCGTTGGCAGTTCTATTATAATTAGGCATACTTTAAGCTGGAGTCATTGGTTAGAATTTGTTTGCACAGAATGATGCCACAACATTATTTTGCATGTACCAGCAATTGGGTCAATGACACAACGTCATTTGTTTTTAGTTTATTGCCAATAAAATTTATTTCAAATTTGTAAATACTGTTGGTCCTAAGTAGGGCAGACTTATTTTCCTTTCCGGTAAAAAATGTCAAACAGTTGGACTACAGAAGAGGTGCATCAAAATAAGTTGAGGTTCAGGCATAATGAGGTCCATTTTGATATCACATGTGATTGTCATTGAAACCCTCAAAATATTCATTTTTGACAAATTTCAATGATTTCAATGTGGGACCTCTAAATTGGACTCGTTATGTTTTATCTTAATTGTGTCAAGTTAATTTTTTTGTTAATCTCATCCACGGTCAAATTGCTTGACATCTGACATACAATTGATGTATTTTTAACAATTATACCTGACTAATTATTTAAGCGACCTAAGCCCACCACTGGTTTATTTTTTCATCTTCCAAAATGTTACAATATGTACCTAAATGGTCATTTTCAACATATGTGTTGACATTTTAGGTCAATCACCTCTGCCAAGTTTGAATTTTGATTAAGGAACCATCACTATGTAGGTGGTTTGGGTTGTCTCAGACCAAGGGCTAGATCTAATAAATCCAGTCCAAGGATTGGGTTAGCTAGATCTATCCTGAGACTAACCCAAATCAATGACAAGGTAAAGATTCCTATTCTAACAGAGCTTATTTCATTAAAACCATGATAAAATTGCATTGTTTTAGCTGCCATTTTGTTGAAAGAACTCTTCACAGGAGGACGAAAAATATCCTGCCAGGGATGGGTTGGGCTCAACCCGGCCCTTTAGGTCTAAGTGAGCTTAGAGAATGTATCGGTGTTGTCTCAGACAAGATTTGTATGCAAATTAGATTCTAAGACAGCACAGAAGGCCTCAGCATGTTAGAATGAATCATATACATTTTGATAAATTGGTGCTCATGAGAATGTTAAACTGTGGACTCCTCATGATTATAAATATCCTTTGGGAGTCACATATATGCATGATTTGAGACCATGTTGGATTAAACATGTCTGCTAATATTAGATTTTGATACCACATTTTATGATATTTCATGACATTTATTTCATAGCATAACATTACCTGATATTCATATCCTGTTTGATAAGGGAAGATCTACATAACTGAAAATAATATTTATCCACAAATGTAGGTAGCAAAAGTAATATCTGTTCACATGTACGGATTGAAAAGTTGATACTGAAAACATGTTGGAGGAAGAAATTCAGGGTTAGGAAGCCAAAACTAAGAACTAAGAATGCTGACTTTCAATGTTGATATGAGTGTGGCAACATCTCACGTAAAAATAGAACATTTTGTATGCACCATGAAAACATGTGATATGTGTCAGTCCGTGTTGACATATTGGTTTCAACATGTACTGTCAGTTGATGTTATTCTCAGTAGAATTCATCCTCAATAGTGTAAACATTTAAATCAGAAGAAAGTTCCTTATGATAAGCTGTAAAAAGTAAAATGTGGTTTGGATTTATCCAATATGAAGTATATTTCTGCAATATCATTTTGTAGACAAATTGCATCAATTTTACACCATCATTCAAAATGTCTATTTCTCATTGAACACCATTATGAACTCCAATCAGAATCTTTGGATACCCTCATTTTGTCAGGATCCATCAATTGATGTTCCTTCTGGGTGTTCCTGGCACTGAGGTGGAGTGCTGGTTTCTTACACAAGAGATAGCAGGTTCAAATCCATCAATCCTTTTTTTCAAAATTATATTATTTTTGTCACTGAATTCAGCGAATTTGATGAATAGGAAAAACTCGAAAGTCCTCATGATTGTGAATAATATTTATTTTACTTATAAATACTGTTACGCGTCAGCAGCATAGGCTAATTTGTCAAAACACAAAGCAACTGTAATGGAGATTTTCAAAATAATTGTAATTCCGGAAACAGCTGCAGCTCCCACGGCTAACCAATAAGAATATCCTTCTGAACAATCCTTCATATCTTCATTTTCGTCAACGTATTTGAACTTCCAGAGAACGATAGCACACAAAAATCCAGCAACTGCAGTGAAATGAAACAATTATGATAAAAAACACCAAAGAGTGGAGAAGGTTGTATGCTGGTTTGTCGGACGTTGTGGGAAATTGGGAGAGTATGTCAACTATGTATGCTCCCAATTTGCCCACCCCCTCAACCAACCCCGAACCCATAGCATTTCACCACCCCCCATCACCATACGATCTCCCAACACTCTGGCTCAAAACTCCGCCTTCCCTTAGCCCCCATTTTACTGAACCAAAGTCAGTGGCTCCTTTCTGCTCCATCCTGCAATCTGAAGGGACATTACAATGTAATATCATTTGTAAACTCATTTGCATAAAATCAAGATTTTGGCTCTACCCCCAGAATGAGAAACATCATTAGTGTCACAAGACAAATATTAAGTATCACAATTTCACTTATGGCAAATCCAGGCTTGTCAGAACTGACAGTCCATTGTGCATCGAATGGAATTCCGTGAGAATAGGAGGTCCTGCTTGCGGATTATCAACTGCACATAAAACTCTGAATTTAGAACCGTGCCCAAATAAAGAAATAACTATTACAAAAAATGTCAAGAAATTATGAAATAATTTTGTGAAGTTTGATTCTCCATTTTATTTTGGAGTATTTGAATAATAAAGTTGACCTTCAAGCCCATGGTGAAATTTCTCACAAAAAATTAGAGTTTTAATTGTCAAAATGTAAATATTTCAAATAAGAACATTAAATGAAAGTACCAGTTATCTAATGTTAATTTACTGATACTCCTATTAAAAGTGTTTATTGTCCTAAAAAGTTCCTATGGTCAACTGACATTCAGAACATATTACAGTGATGAAAGATTTGACTAGAGCTATCTTATGTTACACCCTCCTGCCGGTTCTTGGAAGGAGACCGCCTGCTTCTGGGTATGGGAAGGAAGTTCACCCCTGAAAACATTAACTTTCCTCGTACTATGTACGTGGTCGGTAATGATATGCTTGCATCTCGACATGAGTACTAACATGATAGTGTGGCACAAATGCTTCCTACTCGGTCTATTATAGGATTCTTCGCGCAAAGTGCTGAAAACCCAAGAACTATTGCAATGAACCCAAGAAGCACCGCTCCACATTGGCAGCCCACACTGGCGAGGTACCATTCTGCAAAGAAATGACCAAGAAAATAAAACTTATTTCCTTAATTCAGTTTCCTCTTAACGATTATTTTCTTCGATACTACTTCTCCAAAGATTATTGGAAGACTTTTTACATTGTCACCCTGATATTGTTTTACTTTTATCATTGACTATCGTAGCTTTTACAGCAAATACGGTCACCGAGTAAATGAACGAACTAAAAATGCTCACTGTTTTTCTTAAATATTTCGCGATGATCCACCGATATGTCCAGATTGTTGGTGCAGCAATCCTTGCGACAAGTTTGGAACAAACCCATTGACCATGATTCTTCATTTTCTGACCAGTGATTGGTAGCAAGAGCTATCACTCCCAAACCAACTCCTATTGTCAAGAAAATTAACGCTATGAAAGCCAATGGCTTATTCATACTGAACTACGGTGTATGATAATTTTCTTGTTTGTTCACTGTGTCAGGTTTGTGTGTGAGGATCCTCACTAAATACCGAGTATTTAGGCTTGGCACACAAAAAAGAAGATAACGCTCAATTTTGTGTGTTCCAAAAACATCCGTGCACTTTTTGAAACAAGGAACAATCTGCCAAAAACAGCTTCACCCACAATTTAGCATGAAATTGTTCTCTGTAAAACCTTTATTGGTAATTTCTTTCCTAAAATGTGCGCAGTTGGTGTACCCACTTCGTTCGATTGATATTGTGTGTTGAATCTTTCAAAAAGGCAAAACATAAATAACACTGCTGGATAGATTCATACTGTGACTTCGTTTTCATGATATTTACAAAATACAAAACATACAATTACATAATAAAGTTTATTTCAATAAATTAAAATTATTGAATTAACAACGTCTGAAACCAGTTCATAATACCTTTTCCTCATCTTCAATAAGTGTGACTAAAGGTTGAGAATAAAAGCGCTTACGAAAACTTTTGAACTGTAAAATAGCTTGGTGATATGTTTCGCGGTGAACATAAACAAAGATTTACCAACTTTTCCATCGGACTCATTCTTTTACCATCTTTCTTTCAAATGATCTTCATCAGGAATATCCTCCCAGGTAATTTTGGCAGTGGCCGCCATTAATGTAAAATATTGTTTTGAAATGTACGTGGCAGATATTGCAAAGCAAAATGACTCAAGTTATCACATGTATGTCACATATATATTTCAGACACCTCCCCCGGGTGGATTTACTGTACATTACAACTAATTTCTATGTTTTGGTTATATTATTTGACACTTTTTCAAAAAGAAATGAAAGAAATATCCTTTAAAATACATAAAAAGTCCCAAAATATCTTCTTATAACTTCAAATTAGCAAATTATCAAAAAAAAAATTCCTTATTCGTTGTGGGGTGTTCTGTGACAAAAAGTTGTAATCACTCTTTCAAAATGTGGATGTGCTCTGATTGGTTGATAAAACGTTACACATCACTCTCAAAATGTGAGTTTTGTTCTGATTGGTTGAAAAAATACCAATTGAAAGGCGTACAGAATATTTTAAACCAATTAAATAAATTTCTACATAATTGGTAAAAGTCCACCACAACTTTAAGCCAACAAGAACATTTCTTGTCAGCCGAGCCGGAGTGGCCGACTGGTTTACAGTGCTGTGCTTGCGGCACGGACAGTCATGGGTTCGAGTCCTGAACCTCCACCAATGCTTGCCGACACATCTGCAGGTATGTGGATCAAAAAGACTCAGCTGCCATGCTTACCTCTATACCGTGGGCAGCTGTCACACCAGAGGTGAATCTGAGGACCACACAAGTGAGAAAGCATGCAATGTGATCCACTCTGGCTTTGAGACCCAGGGCAGACGTCACCAGAAGTCCAAAACAGGGGTATCAGTAGCCCCACGAAAATTTTAAAAAAAAGAACATTTCTTGTTACATAGCCACACAATATAATTCCTAACAGGGAAAGCAATTGCAAGTATATGAAGCTCCACATGTAGTAAATGTTACAGAAAAGACGACACTACAGTCCTGATAATATCAAACTGAATTTTTACAGATAATACTGCACTGCAGTTTGATATATTTTTGTTCGCAGAAGACGTGGACTTCATCAGCAGCAAAACAAGATGACAATCAGCAACACATTCTCAAACAGAATATTTTTCACGTGAACACAGTCCTAACAAAAGTGAAAATGTGAAAGCTAGAAAACTGACACCAGTAGCACCAACTGCGACCCAATACGTCCAATAGAATTCAAGGTCCCCCGTGTATGGGTGCAGCACATCATTGTCGTCCAGAAGACGAAGCCACCAGATCAGCAATGTTGCGAGCCAGCAACCAACTGAAATCATATTAAAAGCTACGCGATTTAGAGAATTAAATATCAATGAAAGAGTTTGTTGTGATTATAAAAAGTAAAGAAGACGCTGAAGGAATCTGGGCAAATGAAGTTCGATTACGAGGTGTTTGTTATAAATGAGGAACTAAACTTTCACCACTGCTACCCGCAGAAAAGGGTAGGCTTGATATTTTGAGGGCGCGGTAAGGTGGAAATTTGCTGAATTCGTGGTTGATAAAAGAAACTGGCAACAGTAGAGGATTCGAGGGGGTGGCCCTGCAAGAATTAGCCAAAGACGACCGCCCAGATTTCATGTTTCTTGCTCCACCCCAACTCACTGCTACATATACAGCTTTTTCTTGAATCAAAGATAGATCGCTTACATCCAAGAAAGGAAAAGCCCACGACACAAATATAGCATCCTTTGGAGTGGCCCCTTCGGCAGGAGAAAATGATCCACAGAATCTCGGCAATTACCACACATGCCAAACCTCCAGTCCAGGCACACATTGTTGCAAGGAAATATGCTGAAAATGAATTTAAATGTTAAAATATTACACTGTGGAGTATCGAAATACCGTAATGCATTTCCATCTTAAGATATATAACAGCTATATTTTCAATTTCAAGAAACTTGTGTGAATCGGATGGTAGGCTCAGGTGAGTTTTGTCTTAATATGTTTCATCGAATTGACTGAATTGATTGATTCAGTAATAAAAAATATCCTTTGTGTAGCAGTCATCTCGCCACTCAACCACCGAGTGTCAAACATTTGCAGAGTCCTTAAGTAATTCATGGACCTTTGATTAGGAAAAACTAATACGTACGATTATCCTTAATGGATCCCCTGTCAAATGTATTTTCACAAGATTCATCTTCTCTGCACCAACGCCAGAGTCCAATTGTTATATCCTTTCCATTCAATTCGGTGTGTCGTACCCAGAAGTTATTACCAATGGCTGTGCCTCCAGCCCCGAGCGACAAGCCCAAACATACGGAAGTAAGAATACTTAAACACTGATTCATTTCACTTGTACTTAAATCCTGTGAGTCTGGAATTCTAATCGAGTATGAATCCTAAGTATTTGAAAAAAAGAAGTTCGAAATAACGTGTTGACTGTTGGAATTCCAACTTTAATCAATTTTCTCAAAGGAACACAAACTAGGTCGTGTTTATGTCATGCACAGTGATCACGGACGCCGGACCAAAGTAAACTGAACGCCTTCTAGGAACAGTTCCTTGTCTCAATAAATACCTAACTGATGTAAGTTTCTTCAATTCCTTAATCACCACTCAGAAATATACAACTATTAAGTCAAAAGCATGAATTCTGGGCGTTACCTAAAAGAAAAGCGTGTCCCTAGGTTAAGCCTGAGCGCCCTTGTCACATTTAATTGGACCGTGACCAAATACATGTGCGGCGACTCTACTTGATTCAGGTCAATGATTTTACTTTTTCTCCGGTAAGAAATTTTCCACTTCACTCAAGTTTCAAAACGGAGATAAAATAGAAGTCATCAATTAAATTCGACATCAGTTTCCAATGGCAGATCCAGGATTACCTAGACGGTGAGGCAACCCCCAAGGTGGAGGCGCCAATCTATTATTTGGTCAATTTTTTCCCGAAAACTGCATGAAAATGAAAGAAATTCGATCCAAAGGGGGGAGGGCGGATGTTCCTGACGCCCCCTCCCTTAGATCCGCCAATGGTTTCGAGGACCTTCACTTTTTTCAATCAAAACTGTCTTTAAACGTCCCCCAACCAGCTGGCCAAGGCTTATGAAACAAGTCAAGATAAAATCACTTTTACAATTTTGAACCCCTCTGAGGGTGAACAAAAAACCCCGAGGAGAACAAAATTGCAAATTTATGTCTATGTCCCTAATTCCATATCTAATGCCATCTAATTGTACTTATTCTCGCAAAATTCCAATGTCATTTTTAAGAATCATCACGGTTTCAATTTCAATTTTACATGAAAGGGTCATTTCGTATTTCCAACCTTTGCTAGAATTTGAATACATCAATGAATATTTGATACCTGGAAAACCCTCTCAGCGGGAAGTTCCATTGTCTCGGCAGAACTTTCTTTTGCCAGAATGCCCTCCAGACATTATTGTTCTCAATGAAGCACATCCATTGTTGTGGCCAACAATAAAGACATACTCACTGAGCAAGATGCCATGGCATCCAAGACCACAAAGGTCACTGTACTGAAGGTCCATGCATTGCATCCACACCTAGATCTAAAAGCACGTGGTCATGAAAATTTGCGTAATTTTCCAAGGTTTCATTGTTGCACTTTTTACAGTGAAGTTACATAGTAATTCATCTAAATGACTTCATCACAAGATACCTAAGACTTTTAACTATATTTTCCTTTATATACAGCATTCTTAATTCATTCGGAAAAGCCATTAGAAATCAATTTCAAATTTGTGAAAAATTACGTGAAAATTTTACCTCGTGACGAGCCTCATTTTGGATTCTCTCCCAGCCAATAGGAATGCTCCATTTGGGTCATGTGACAATAACAATCAAATTCGAAGAAGAAGGCCAGGGTGGTATGTGCTTAAAAATCTGATTATTTGCACCCAAATTTAAGGCATTTCAAATTATAATCCAGACACAAGAAACATGTGTATGTAATCCACAAGCATTGTTTCATAGTATGTCATGCCATTTGAGAGATTTCCTGCACTTTTTCCACACAATTAAAATGATATCCAAGGAGCTATTATATCTAGATCCAAAATTGACACCATGTCATCACCACGAAAAATCAAGCAAGAAATGAGCAGTTGGCAGGCAAATGACATCAAACCATGTGAAAACACTCAGTAAAAATGTACATAGTTATTGTCTTCAAGGAAAAGCGCCCATGAAAATCAGTAGGCCATGACCAAGACACCAAAGAAGCCACAACAATGGAGGCAAGTTAACTTTCTATTCATAGACCCAGCTCCATTCATAGATCATTGTCTTGCAAATAGCAATCAGAGGGTTGGGTTTTCCATACGATAAAGCCCTTGGTGCAGGCATTCGACCTCGTGCTTTATCTGTATAGTAAAAACTGAGAGTAGAGACTGACATCTACCGTAGATCTGTCAGATCTGACAGAATAGCCTATCGTGAAAACTTAAATGAGCATTTGTGTGTTGCAAGTGGAGATGGTGAAGGCAATTGCAATTACACAAATTTCCGCACATAGCGAATGCTACCATATAATCCCATTAAATCAAATGAAATAATATCAACTTCCTTGAAACGCTGCTGAACTTGCTGCAGGGTGTTACAGCGGATGTTTTCCTGTGTTTTAAAGTTTGAGTAGCAAATAATTTTATTTCATAAGTTCTAAAAATGCAAGTATTCAACAATATAAAAGAAGTTACAATAACTTGATGTGAGAATATTTGTGCATGATAACAATATCTATTATATGCGGCGCGAGTCTGAATTTTTATTTGTCCAGAATTTATAATTTGACAAATTTAATAGTGCATATTTTGGGTTAGTCTTCTCCCTGATTGGTGCACCATGCACTGTATAAAAATATTAGGTTGTGAAAAAAGTTTCACCAGGTGGCTCGTTCGCTCCCTGGTGGACAAAGGGGAGTGAAGGGGGTGAACGGGAGCAAAGCATATTGTATACTAGGTTTTAGGGTCCCCACCACCTGAAGCAACAAAAAGTTCGATTACAACATATAGTGGTTAGGTGTCCCCACCACCCGCAAATAGAAGCATCATCCCATGTACAGTCACGAAGCCACAAAAGGCCTTCGTAGGTCCCCACCACGGGCCCAAAATTTTGGGGCAAAAACCGTCAATCAACCACTAAGGTGACTCTAACGAGCCACCAATAAAATTTGTATATTTTGGGTTGCACTGAATTTAGACTGAAACTTCAAACCAAAATATACACTGTTTTAAGAAACCTTTTCTTTGGAATTTTTTCCCCTGAAAACCGTCGGATAATTCTTGGTGTTTATTCCCTTCCGCCTTCAGGAAATAAATTTGTATATGCCTTGACAAAACTCATGATATTGGCTGTATATACAGTTACAAATAACACTTTTGGATAAATTATGAAAATTGCTTGAAATTATGAATTTGGATCAAATTGCAAGGAGTTCGGGTATTTCCTGCTGAAATCTTGATTCGAAGGACTAAAACCATTTATAAATACTCTCTTCGGATAACTTCAAGGTTTCTCTCTCGCGCGTTGAAATCGGACTCGAGATACAAAACACATCTATGATTATCTGCAGTGTCCAGAAATTTGAAGTTAGTGTTTTTATTTTAAAATGGTGTCAATATCAATGTATTTACAGTTCGTCACTTCTTTTCATTACACTGATATGCCCGAACCAGAGCAACATCCTGCGATAAAAGTGAAAATGACTGCAAGAAAACTGAAACCAGTAGCACCAACAGTAACCCAATATGCCCAATAGAATTCTAAGCTGTCTCGTTCAGGCTCAAGGGCGTTGTCATCCTTCAAGAGACGAAGCCACCAAATCAAGACTGTAGCCAACCAACAACAGACTGCAAAATCAAAATAAGTATGTGCATATGATTTGCTATAATGAAAATGCGGGGGTTTATTGGAGAGAAGAGATAAACAGATTACAAATTTCATGCACGTTGCCATCTTTTCCGAAAATATATCTTTATTGAGTTAAACTTTCCATCATTGAATGTGTTTTCTTTGACCGTATGAAAAACTAAATTTGTGCTGAAATTGGAGGATCGCATGTAAACTCAGTTTGAAATTTATATGAATGAAGTTCACATCAATTACAAAATTTCAAAATCTTAAATGAATTTTCCAAGCAATCTCCCCTCCCTATTTTTTAACACCAAAGTAGTTATTTTCAAAGTTCAGAGGAACTATATCCACTTGGACTTCTACGAAGAAACTACATCTACTTTCAACGAAGAGTTTTTATTGCATGGATGTTCTCTTGGAAAAGACAACAATGTATCTAGTCTATCATTTGCATATTTAGTCGTGTTTTTCCTATTTTGGTTTTGAAATTATGTGAATTCATCTAATTAGCTGAATTAGAGAAGTGCTTCATGAATACTGGAATCTATTATCTATGAATAATAGTAATTTGTCCACACATAATGTATTTGGCTATCTATGGATAGTGCAAGTTCATTTTTCACTATCCATGAAGAGTGCTCATTCATTTTGCACTATCCATGTACAATGCTACATTATCCATGAATAGTGAACTGCTCCATGGATAATGCAATTGAAGAGTTCACCTATCCATGAATAATCAATTCTAGTATCCATGTGCAATTAGATGGATTAGTCTAACTCATCTAATTCAGCAAGATCCAAAACCAAAATTGGAAAAACACGTGTGTTTCTTTAAAGTTGATCAGCAATCATTCAGATGAACCCAATCCATTGCGTTGATCTTTCGTCAGGTTGTTTTTGTCTGGGAATTACTTCTACAGTCTCTGATTTTTTACACCATATTAAATCAATGCCGTTTGTGAGTTTTCCCAGTTAAAGTGATGGCGGGCTAAATTTTCACATCTCGATTCATGCGCATTTTAATATTTTTTTGTCAATAATATACGGTCACGATAATTTTTGTGTGGTTTTCTTGCACATTGTCAAATATCACGAGCGCGATCTAAAATTTTTGTGTCCCAAGGGTGTATCGTGTTTACATGGTGTTCTCCAGGTAAAAACCAAAGCTAACAAACAAGGTTAGATTACTTGGAAAGAACCCAAACTTGCAAACTGAACATACATGTACAGTATATATTTATGTCTTCCGATGTTTATTTCAGAAATTGAGCTTTTTTATCCAGTCGATGGCAGAAGACACAAGCATTGGTCAGTTAATGGAACTTGCGCTTTTAAGAAAATTTAACCAATTACGCTATCATTTTCATTTAATTGTGGATGTTTTTTCTACATAAACTTGAATCGATATGGCAAAGTAAAAAGTTGCATGAGAATGATACATACAGGCCAAGATGGCAAAACTGATGGTACAGGACAAGCTTCCTTTTGATTGGCCCTTCCTACACGTGTAGATGATCCAAAGTATCTGAGCAATTACGATAAACAACAAACCACCTGTCCAGGCAGCCATGGTGGCGATAAAGAATGCTGGAATAGAACAAAAGCTTAAATTTGTGAGACTTTGATATTTGAATATCTTCGGGACAAACACTGAAATTAAGGTAGTTCTTTAGAACCTTCAAAGATTTAACGTAAGTTGTTTATCCAGAAAAATGGCCTGACTGAACTTTTAAACAACATTCACCAGCCAATTTTTGAGTAATCTCAGGACAAAGATGGTAAAATCTTCCATTGAAATCAATGGCAATCTTAATTTTTCTCAAAAATGGCATGGTAAAACTTCACACTCTGGTTTAAATGTGTATATTTGAGATAAAATATTTGAAGAGATTACTCTCTTTCTATTTATAAGTTATAGTTTTATCAAATTTGAAGTGACAAGTCTCACTGAAAGTTTCTATGGTCCACTGACTGCAGATGAAATTTTGCTTTACAAAACTTTTTGGTTTGTAATGAACGTTGAAGTAGATTGCAGTAGATTGCAACATTTAAAAGAAATTGTGATACATTGCAAGTCAAAATAATATTCTAAAGAAATACAAAATCGTAGATAAGATGGCTATCATAGGCTTTACAGTGTCATAAACTTTTTAAAGCAAAAGTCCCATCTGAAGAATGTATTGCAATCAGCTCACTAGCCATGCTATTGGTCACTGTTTAATTTGGTAAAACAGGTTGAAAATACAGCAAGTGTTCAATGAGGTTTGGCTGTTTACATTTTCTAAGTGAATGGTTTTGGTGTTAAGATCCCAAAGAACTACTTTAGAGTTGCAGTGCACACTTCTGATGTGTTGTGATGTAACAAGCTCATCAAAACACAGAGTTGGGCTTCATTGACCAGCAGCTTTCTTGTTACCCACTTTAACCCAATTGAACTGTGGTCAGTTGTAGTACATTATGATGGTATTCTGAATGTCAGTTGTTCATAGAAATTATAGGGGAATAAATTAACAGTTTTGAATTGTAGTAAACTATAATTATAAAGAAGTTAGTTTCATTTAATGTTTTATCTGAAATATCACCATTTTGGTAATTAAAATAGGATGTAGAGAAAGTTCACCATTCCAATGTTGAGTAATAAAGAAAGAGTTTACCATTGATTTCAATGGGCCTAGAGGCCAAACTTTATCATTCAAATACTCAACAAGGAAGCCAGTTGGCTTCATGCAGAGCTGTTTGGTCGTTTCCACATGGACACGATGGGTTGCATCATTTCCACATGGTCATGACGTCATTTCCAATCGAGCAACTGTCGCCGGGGGTGTAAACGATGGGACACGACGAAAAGTCAAGATTTCTAGGCTAATTTCC
>JBCAUG010710660.1:0-13283 GCA_038406175.1 Haplosyllis leylae
TTTTTGACACTTTGACATCTCTTGACTTCTTTTTGACAATTTGACATATTTTTGACATTTTGACATAGACATATAACTTAAACCACCTCAGCCCATCACAGGGCTATTTTATACTGCATCATGACATACCACAGTTTTCCAAGTAAAACCCATTTTAATTACCTTCAAATGAGCCTTACTACAGAGCTCATCTACCTGAGAAAATGACCTTTTTCAAGGTTGCCAATAAAGTCATTTGCAATAGTCCAGAGATACATCTCATAACAGTCAATGTCAGTCTTCAGCCATTCTGTGAAGTATTACTCAATTCCATGAATTATTGCTTACATTAGATCTAAGGAAACAAGGGTTAACAAGGTGGCCAGGCAGAGAAAACAAATAATTTGGCTCGTACCATTTATAAAAAAAATTCAGATTGATTAATCCCACAGTGTTAAGTTTTGAGACAAAAGTACAAGAAATTCAGCCCAGCAGCCCCCAGGTAACTCGGAAGGCAGTAAAAATTTTCAAGAACAACTACCCCAGGAGAATGTCTTTTTGCACTTTTGTACCAATTTTGGCTCAAAATACCCTTTGCCATAGATGCCAATATATTGGACTTCTGAAATATTTGTGCTGAATGGTCAAAATGTTCATAAAGTAGATCTATGTTTTCAAGCAGTTTTCTGATGACCTTCATACATGACATAAAAATTGACCTCATTGTGTTTGAGCTCATCATGTCAAGATAACTTTTTTTTTGTGAACCTCATCCACAGTCAAAATGTTTAAATGTTTTCACATTTGTCATATTATATATATTTGGCTATTTCTTTTGGACTTTTGCTAACTTGATTAAAGTCAGTGATTGATTTGAGGGGTCCAGAGGACTTTGGAATGCATTGGCACTTTTTTGATAAGTAGACTTACTTTCGGCGTCAGTCATTGGTGGGAATTTATTTGAACAGAATGCTTTCATGTCAAAATGTCATTTTGTGTGCCAGCATTGCAAATGTTCAACACCACGACATCATATATTTTGATGTTTTGATTCATGGCAGTAATATGACATAATACAAAAGTCAAATGATTTGAGCCAGCTCAGGTTGGCCAAAGATAGTTGTACAGAGAGAAGGCATTTCCATTGTTGCTTTATTAGCTACAACTGCTGAGCCCACACAAGCAATTTTCATCGTTATTAAGGTCTTCACGCAATAGTTACGTGGGACAAAATGTGCAGAACTTATTGATAAAATTATATTCTCTTATTGATGGCAAAAAAAATATATTCTCAAGGAAAAATGATAAAGTCAAAAAAACTTTTAATCACTTATCATTTCTTGTCTTTTTGTGATTACTGAAACCGGTTTGAACTTTCTCTTAATTGTAGCGCAACCACTGCCACAAGATAGAGATCCTACCGCCATTTATGCCAACAATGAGTTAGACCTTCAGGAAATTGAAGTGTACGGCTTCGATTATGATTACACACTGGCATCATACACACCAGCTTTACACTACTTGATTTATAACTTGGGTAGAGAAGTTTTGGTCACTGACCACAAGGTAAGTTTTTTGCACTATCAATTACTTGTGACGGGTCTCTTGTACATTTGTAAATTTACAAATGATAATGTAATGTAATCATTAAAAGGTTTTCTTTCAGTATCCGAAGAACATACTGAAGATCGACTATGATCCGAATTTTTCCATTCGAGGATTGCACTGCGATGTTCGAAAGGTATTGATTAAGGTAGTTCTTTGGGACCGTGACATCAAAGCAATGTGTTCACTTACAAAATGTAAACAATCAAACCTCATTGAAGGCTAGCTATATTGTCTATATTGTTTGCTTTACCAAATTGAACTGTGATCAATGGCATGGTAAGTTGGTCAATTGCAATGCATTCTTACAGTTAAGTGGACTGCAGAAACTTTTTGGAAACTTACCAATACTTTAAATTTGATAAAACTGTATACAGAGAGTAATCTCATTAAATATGTTCATCTGAAAAATATTTCTTTTCAGATTTGAGACCATTTGTAAAGTTTTTAGAAAGTTTCACCATCCTAAATTTGAGAAAAATTTAGTTTGCCATTGATTTCAATGGAAGTTTGGTTCATCTTTGTGGTGAAATTACTTATTAATTGGCTGGTGAATGCAGCTGAAAATATTAGAAATGTCTTGGCATTATTTTCTTCAAAGGACGTATGTTTAATCTATGTTATGTTAATTGTTAGGTCCCAAAGAATGCACTACCAAGTAAAAGACATTTGACTAGTCATATTACCATGACTATATCATGTATCAAAAAGTCAAACAGCTTGACTATGGAGGAAGTTCACAAAGAAACTTGACTGCAATAGGGTTTGCGCACAATGAAGTCAATTTTGATGTCACATTGGTTGATGATCATCAAAAATCCTAAAAATATTTTCAACTGACTGAAAAATTTGTTCTATTAGCAATTGTGGTGCCTTCACTGCCAATGGTCACTGTTGGCACTACGTATTCCCTCATTACCTCCCCTCACCCAATACACAGATTTGTTACTTATCAATTTTGCAGCTAATGAAGCTGTTTGCTTAAATTCTTTCCAATGTTGAAGGTATTACTGTAATATTTAGATATTATATATGAGCAATTCTCCAAACAAAAACGTATGATGTCTTGCAAAGCATGTGGCCCCTCTCCTCTTACCAGGCAAATTCACTGAATATATTTCACCAGGTAGAAGATGTCGTATGTCAAAAATTCAAACAGTGGAACTACATGTGCGATAAGAAAAGGATTTGACATGAGGAGGCTTCCGAGTCAGTGAGGTCAATTTTGAAGGCACATGAATAACATAACCTCTCAGAATGTTCAAAAAAGAGTTTTGAGCTATTTTTGCAACCTTCAAATGTGGCCGCAAAAATGACCTTTTTACCCTGAACTGCCTCATGTGCAGTGCCTTTTTTCCAAATCTCACCCATAGTTTTACAGTTTCACTTTTGAAATGTGACATCTCACACATAATTAACTATTTAGGTCCCATTTTGACACTTGGTTTACTGCTAGAACCAACTCAGCTTTGCGTTTGTTTCACCTGCTTATTTCTCTGATAGACAAAATTCGTAAGTGAAACTTCGTAAGTAAAGAGAAATGGTGCTTACATATATGTGAGCTGTATGGACAGATAACTGTTTAAACAATAACATTTGTAATTTATTTTCATGTAGGGATTGTTACTGAAGATAGATGCTTTCCACAACATTCAACTTGGTGCTGTTTACAGGTAGATTGTCATTCATTACTGATTCGTTCAGTTGACCCCGGTGGCACAAAATCTTTTTTTTTTTGGTGCAATTATTGCCAAACACGACAACGTGATATAAACGTGTTGTAAATCATGTAAACCATCGGGACTTTTCAAATTATATTTTATTTCATGTGCAGAGGTTTGCAGAGATTGTCAGACGATGAGGTGACGAACATATACAATGGAACACACGTTGCCATTGATAACATGAGTAGCTTCTATGGAAAGGTAAGCTTTATTGAACGTATAGTTATTATTCCAGTTAAGATCAAATAAATCAAGGATTTATTCAGCGATGGTTTCTGTGACCATTGTTTAGTGTGGATGACACTTAATGAAGTAAACTAAAGATAATTTAGAATCGCTGGGTGCTACTCGTTTGTAACAGAGCGTTAAAGGAAGAAAGTCTATCACAAATTTATGTTAAGAAAATAAGGATTTCACCAATAAGTCTAAGCTCGTCAACTCTTTGAAGCTCTCTGGGAATCGAATGAGTTTTCAAATGGGAATTTTGCGAGTTGGAACATTGACTGTGTTGTAAAAGAACTTGTTCTGTGTGATTTTGATAGGCAAACATTAAGTCTGAGAAAGTTCATACAAAGTCCGAGAAAATCAATGCAAAGGAATATGCCAATGTGGTATACGTTAGTTCTCAAAATATCCGTTATCGCACTTAAGGTTATGTAATGGAATTGAATTAATCCTGATCGACGATCAGTTCATATAAATTCATACATTGATCTAAAAAACACATAATTCTTCGTCATTAATGTTAAGAGAACAATTTCCTGGGAAATGTTAGTTCAGCTTCTTCCCTTACAAACCAGTGACAACTTTTTCTCAATTTATATTTTTGAAACTTTAATGCAAATATATTTTAAGTTGTGCCAAATCAGTGATTATGTTACGGTACGAATAAACATTTCGATTAATATTTGGGTAGATATTGTAGTGAAAATGAGGACTTAGTTGCATTTTATATTTAAAAATTATCCCGCTAAAGATGACTTCTTCTTTAATCTCACTCCATTACATCAACTTTCACGGAAATTGCTTAATGAAGAAACCAATTTTTAACTTACAGGGACCCAACATGTTTCAGTTGATGGATTTATTTGCAGTCCCAGAAATGACTCTCTTCTCTAATGTTATCGAGGTAAAGTAGGATATTCTATGCTGTATTTAAGTTTTTAATAAGAATGAAGAAACAATCCCACACGTGCACTGAACTTTTCAATGCTTTAAAAGTTTGAAGAGATGACGAAACTGTTTTCCTTTTCAGTATTTTGTGCAAAACAATATTGCTTACGATCCAGAATATGTCTTCTATGACATCAAGGTATCTAGTCCTATTGTGATATTCAATCATTTAATGATGTCAAAATTAACTTTGTCGGCTTTCTGTGATCAGAATCTGCAATTGTATAATTGAATGTGTGAAAGAATTCCGTGTGTGAATCTTTGCTTTCAGACTGCAGTTCAGGGGTTGCATAGCTCAGGAAAGTTGCACAGTGAAATTATGAGAAATATTGGTACGAAAAACATTGCTTTAGATACAGACAAAATACTTACTAAAAAGCTCTGTGTGAAACAAAATGGGTGGTGAAGTTTTTTTTTTATTTGTTATTAATTTCGTAAGTACCTAAACTTCGAGATTAGTAGTTCAATGTCTGATTTTCAGCTGTGTTCCTGGCAAAAGACAGCTCGGTTCATCATCTGCTTAGACGACTTTCTAAAGCTGGCAAGAAACTTTTTCTCATCACGAATAGCGGAGTCAACTTTGTGTATGTGTGTTATTTTAATTATTAGAAATAAAACCTATCAACTTTATCAACTTTTCAGACAAAAGTGATAAGATTCCATATGTTTGTCTGTCCGTCAGCTTTCACGCTGATTGGATGATTAAGTTACGATGCGATATCGTTAAAGGGCTTGAGGCTCTGTTGTCAAACTCCCCGAGAAGCAGTCACATGGCTGGATAGTAATAATAATACGTCCATTGCTTTATCATATTCTGGGCAATGAACATAGGCTTAAGTTTGCTTATTTTGTGGAAACATGAATCAGACATCTCGTTTTGCGGAAATTAATTATTTTTATGCTTATTTTAGTAATGCGGGGATGACGTACTTAATTGGACCAGACTGGCATAATCTCTTTGATGTTGTTATTACCAATGCCAGAAAACCTAAATTCTTCTATGATACAAACAGGTAAGTAAAATGTTGCTCTCTGGTTGGTATTTTTATTGCTTTCAATCAACTAATGAAGCAGACAACGTCTCAGCAACAGTCCTCTCGAAATCACAGGTTTTCTTTTGACGTCATGTTAGTTACCACATAAAGCTTGGCGTCACTGATTTTGTATTTTCAGTGGAAATTTCTATCCCTTTTGATGCTCATGGCATGACCACTCAGTCTCTCGATTTCAATTTCATCTTTCTGTTTTAGGCCTTTCAGAAGCTATGACTACGAATTAGACATTAAATCGTGGGATAAAGTTTCTCAACTGAAAAAGGGCATGTTTTACCAAGAGGTGAAAATAATTACTTTTGACATGATACTTTTAATATTTCCCATGATAAAACTTATAATAGCGTTTGACCAATTTTACCATATTTAATAATTTACTTACCAACAGGGTAACTTGTACCAGTTCAGGGAGTTGACCGGATGGTATGGATCTAAGGTCTTGTATTTTGGCGATCATGTTTACAGCGACCTTGCTGTAAGTAAAATATTTCCAAATTTCTGTTATCAATTTTGTACTTTCTAAGAGTTATCATGTCTGTTCGCCCCCAAGCACCAACTACTAAGGAGGGAAGTCAGATGACTGTAGGGTTGAAGAGAAGTTGCACAAGTATTATTTTATGTTCCAGGATGCGGCTTTGAAACACGGTTGGCGAACAGGTGCAATAATTCCAGAGTTAGAGGTATGGGATGAGCTCTTTTGGAGAGAATATAGCTTATGAAAGATGCATTTGACATTGGCAGTAATATAAATGTCCAATGATGTGTGAATGATATTTTAAACATAATTCCTTCAGAATGAAGTTCGAATTATTAACAGCGACTTGTACAAGAAATCTGTCTCGTGGCTAGTTGCACTGGAAAACCTCATATCGGAAGCTCAGGTAAATCATCAGATGCAGTAGAAATGAATTGAGATATGGTATGAAACTCATTAATTTTGATCAGAAACTTAAGTTGGTTCGTATTATTTCAGAAAAATGAACATCCGGAAGCACAGGCTGTCGTACAACACTGGTTGAAGGAGAGAGGTGAACTTAGGTAAATAATGTTTTGTTTTGGATAATACCCAGATTTGCCACCCGTCAGGGAAAAATCGGGCAGGAAATATCTTTTTCGAGTCAAGGAATTATCAGGCCATTTTGTGGTGGCAGTTTGTTCACATTTAATGTGGATTTTATGTTAGTTATTAAAGTTTTATCACTACTCGGTTTGGGCTGCGGTAGGAAGCTGTCTGACATTTTGACTCCATTGCAAATTTTTTAGGTTGGTTGAAATTATGAGATTATCCTTCAAAGCTGCGCTGTTTGTAAGATAGCTTGACTGTTGAATAGTATTGCATAGGAGGGCCACCTAGAGATTTAGAGAGCATTTGCCTGCCATGTGGTAGAACCACAGGGGGTGCTTAAGATTTTTGAAATTCTACCAGTAACAAGACATTTCCATTAACGTTACGAGGCATACCGATCACGGTCCCCTATCCCTATTCCTCCTGTCCGTGGAGAGAAGGGATCCCTACCGAATCTTGGTTTGAGGGGATTCCCCGTCTAACCTTCAAGGCTTGGCCAGAGACATGGCCTCCTTGCCAGTTTATTTGAAGAATGTAAGAAAACAGATTATTGTCAGTTTAGAAGAATATTCCTCAATTTAGCCCTGCTTACTGTAGAAACCTAAAATAACTGAAATGAGAATAAATTGGATGTAACATATTGTGAACATTTAGGGCTTGAAATGGCACATTCTCACACATGCAAGCACACACACACACACACACACAGTTGGTGAAAAAAAGATATTACAAGTTTTCTGGCCAAAATGACATGAACGACACTTATCTTCCCAAAAATAGGAAAGCTCCATGTGATTATACCAGTTACTATTAAAATGACACAAATAGCCTTCAATTCAAGAAATATGACATTTACCCACATGCATGTTCGACAAGAAGACTAGTGAACGAAGTTACATTGACAAATAATAGAAATTTTGACATAAAAGGCCTGAACATTTATAAAATAACAGAAATTTTGACATAAAAGGCCTGAACATTTGTTAGACACAATATATTGAGGTATATGTAATGCAAAACTTGTGCCAGCATTTGCCTGTAATGTCATAAATTTGATCACTGGCCATTATAGTCAACCACATAATTATGTTGGCTACCAATGACCTAGTCACCCCATAGTCAGCTAAATTGACATGGTAGCTCCCAAACAGTCTGTTAAGGACATTAAGGCTCGGTTCAAATTATAAGTGCAACAATTTCTTGTCAAGAAATACTATATTTTCAATGGTAGTTCTCTTAAAAAGCAGATCAGACCATCACAGGCTGTTATCCCCTTGCAACAGATGTCATTTAAAAAAAGGACATTTCATGATTTGCCACTCATAGAGGCAAAGTACTGAATTCTTAGCCACAGACTAAGCTCTAATGAGGCCAAGACAAAATCATAAACCTGCCTTCTCCACTACTGTATGGTTACCTACTGATTTTAATGACGAACGAATTTAGTTTTCTCGGGATTCAGATCAGTTCATTTTGAAAGATTATTTGACCCACAACTGATACTGCAGAATATGACTGTGTTTTTTCACTTCAGAATTGTCGCCAAGAAAATTTTCAATCCTCAGTTTGGATCTGTGTTCCGTACCTATCACAATGCTACATATTTCTCGAGACGTCTGAACCGTTTTGCTGACGTCTACATGTCTTCCGTTGAAAACTTGCTGCATTACCCGCTCAACTACACATTTTATCCAAGAAGAACTGCCCTTCCTCATGAAGTGGAATTTATCACTCCCAGTGATGATGTACCAACGTCGTAACTCGTGAAAAGTAAGCTGATGGTACATCTGATACTGTAATATTACAGTTGAAAAAGACAAATTATACTGAACATTTTAATTTCGATCTCAGAAAGTAGCATTGCTTGTGTTTGGCTTTGAATGGTCACTCAAAGTTCGTTTGAGGCATTCCCAAAAGATTAGGACCACAGGGTCTGTGTAGAGACGTTCTTAGAAGCTGTTGTACTCACTGATACAGGGAACTTCTTCATTGTTTTAGTTTGCTAAAAGCAGATGAATCATTGATCTCCCTGCATATTAATGGCACACAATGTGTCAATTACAAAACAGAAATTCCGTCAACTATACAGAGTTTTGCGAACATCGAGCCAATTTGTAACCGGTGATGAAATTATTTACAAGTGTGACTTTCGCCCAAACGTATTTATTGTAATTCAAGCTGGGAGGGTGGATTCGGCACATTTTAATCTGCAACTGATGTAAAATTACTGCATAATCATTTGTATTTACAATGGTTGCCGGACAAAGTATTAGCGAAGTTACATATGTTATTGTCTTCCTTAGGTCTGTGTCAAAATCTTCCCTTATTATAAATTGCACTGTTGTGACAGACGTAATGTGAATTTTATAGATAGTGAAATTGTAATGCTGTGCAAGATTTAAACCAAATTTTTACTCGCTTGAAATGGTGTCAGAATTAATTGTAGCAACAGCCTTGATTAGATGCCTGATGAAAATAGCAGCCGTCAACCTAACAGCGCAATTAACGTTGACAAATACAATTGAACAGTGAACGTTATAGATTTATGTAAATACATGTAATGTCTACTTTTTCCACTTTGTTAAATTTAACGACAAAAGCTGTGGTGATGTCAACCGTTTTGTTTGTTCATTTAAGGTGATGCTAGTCAGTTATGCTTTGGAATAATTTAAAACTTGCAGCCTGCAGCATTAATGTTTATGAAGGGGACTCAGTATTTGATATTAAATTTTGAAAGTAGATCGCTGGTTGCTCAATGAGTAGAGATGATACCAACATTTCTTAGTTGTTTCATATGTTATCATAGAAACTATAATGCAAGGGTTCCCACTAGCACTGGAAAACCACTCAAGGAAGTGTCAGGGAATTTTAAAATTTTGGCAGAAAGTCAGGGAGTATTGGATGAGTCAGGGAAAGTAAGGTCAGATGATAATAAAAATCATTAACAAAGTAAATACAAAACAGTTGTTTTTTCACTTTTTTGTTAAAAAAGGATTCCAAATTGAGCAAAAATATGAGTCATCATTGAATATCAGGGACAAAAGTAACATTTTAATACAATTTAATTACCTCCATGCAGTTGTAGCTACTTGTTATTGTAAGTTCGCTTGGAGGAATAGTATTTTTATGATTTGTGCTTTTGTGAGCTTTGCGGAAGAAAGTCAGGGAAAAGTGTCAGAAATGCTGGAAAAGTCGGGGAATTTCTTGAGATGAAATAAGTGGGAAGGAACACTGCTTACATTTTGTTAGGTGTTTTGGTTTTGTTTATGTGTTTTGGAATGAAGCAAAGTTGATCTTCAAAGCAGAACAGTACGTACATAATGTGTGCAGTTTTGAAGTGGAGAATTGGTAAAGATTAACGGCCTGTTCCCACTGACCGACCGATTTTTTCTTTCCGATTCCGATATTCTCTCCGATTTAATGGCTTCTAAGTAATATGCAGAAAGTGGCCCACTGCTCCGATTCCGACTCCGACTCCGATTCCGATAAAAATGCAAATGGGTTATGTACCCATTTTTCTTTTCGATATTGGAGCAATAATATGCAGAAACACAGGTTTCTTTTTCATTTAAACTGCACTATTTCTGTGTTTTGTTATTTTTGGAAATAAATGTCGTCTGCCAAAGTAACAAAATGCCTGTTTTGAGTAGATTTCTCAGTATTAAGGAGCGTAGGTACAGGGAAAAGAAAAAAATTAGATTAGCAATTATGTATATGATGCTGCACATGATGGATCCAGTTCGTGAAATGTGGATACACCCACTTAATGTAGATAGGGTAGCAAAAGGAGAATTTTATCATCTGTATCTAGATCAAAGACATTTTCCGGACAAGTTTTTCCAGAACTACAGGATGTCTACATTGCAATTTGATGATTTGTTGACTAAAATAGCTCCTCTCATTAAAAAAAAGGACACAAATTTCCAAAAGGCTTTGACTCCAGAGGAAAAACTGTGTATTACACTAAGGTAATTTCTGCATTTTATTATTAAAACAAACAAACAATTTCAAAACCTGAACGTTTATTTGAATAATATGTAGAAATATGAAAGTCACTTCCAAGAAAGGACATGCCCCTGCCTTTCAAAACATACAATGAATTACCTTACTGTTCCTTAATACTCACCCATCCACCTACCAGTGCGTCTATCCGTAAGTATTAAGGAACAGTGAGATAATACTAAATTAGAATGTTAAATATATAGCAAACAATTAAATGAGTCTTAGCTGCTCTGTCATACAAAATAATATGCAGAAAGAATCATGCTTGTTGATTGGCGACTGCCAATAATATGCAGAAATCTTAATGTTTATTTTTTTTCTTTCTTAGCATTTGCACAAGGTGTGCATTCCTTCTTGTGTGAATACATTGTTCCTGGCCAGCAAAAGCATTTTCCACAAGGGCTAACCCATCCCCGGCCATGCTTGCCCCATACATGCTGCTTTAAATGATGAATACTGACACAGACCTGGTCACAGGTGGATCTGTCGTCAAGCTGGAAATCACAATGATAGTCACATTCTTCTGTATGTGTCTTTTCGTGTAGATTTCTTGCTCTTTTGGATGGATACACATTCCCACAGTCACCTATTTGACACTCAAATAAATCCTTGCCAGAGTGTTTCCGGTAATGTTCTTCAAGTTCTCCTTCATACTGGAACGACTTGTTACAGTCTTGGCATTTGTAACATTTTCGCATTGTGTGTCTCTTTTCATGCTTGTACCATCCTATTAAACTGTAAAAGTCTTGTTCACACATCCTGCACTTGTATCTGTAATCTTTGTGCGATTCTCTAATATGTCTAACTAAAGCTTTCTTGGATTGCTTCGTTACCTTACAATTTGTTAAAGCACAATGGTATGTTTTGAAGAGAACTCTTCGGGAATTGGGAGCTTTCTTAGTGCGTGGTTTGGCTATGGGTTTCTGCATACTACTCCCAGATGAAGTTTCCTCACTTCCACTTGTCTCATCCAGATGGGAGGGCTCATTGGATTGGTCATCACTGCAGGTTTTCTGCATATTATTTGCATTGTCTTGATCACTATCCAGGTCTGGTGTAGGAGAGTTCTGCATATTATTTTCGTCTCCATCACATTCAACATCAGATTGTTGTGGAGAGTTCTGCATATTATTTGCATCGTTTTCTCCATCACTTTCCACATCAGTTTGTGCGGAATTCTGCATGTTATTTTCATCTTCATCTTTATCTTCAGTACTGCTAATGGCCAGTTCTGGCAAATTCTGCATATTATTGCCAACTTTTGGTTTTTTGGCTGTAACACTTAGATCCACAGGAGGTGCGGGTGTCAACTCAGGGCTTTTAGATGGAATCTCCTCTTCATCCTCCTCTTCCATAGCACTTTCCAAGTCTAACTCCTCATTCTCCGTATCTTCATTACTGTCACTGCTCTCCTCTTCATCACTAACGATTTTATCCACAACACATTTGTAAAGTTTAGCACGTTTTTTATGCATGTTCTGCACATTTTCTTTGAGGGACAATTCGTCCATATAAACTTGCACCTTGGTAATTCCCTCCTGTGCTGCCCTGAAGTCGACATCTGTCATCAGTCTGGTTGCCTGGAAAACCATACCTCCTCCTCCCCAGTATGCCAGAACTATGTCACATTTTGATATATATCGTCATTCTTATGAGTACACCAGAAATGATAATTGTAATAGATAGCAACATGCTTCCTATAACAACGGCTCCACAGCATGATTGCAACAGGATCAAATGCTAAGTAAAGGAAGGTTTTCTTCCATTTTTCGAACCTGAGTCCCTTTTTCCCGAGAACATATGAAGCTTCTTTTTGACACCAATGCCTCAGCAGTTTTAAGAATTCTGGCATGTCTGTATAGCATCGTCGATATCCTGTTCCTTAACAGCATTCTGCAGTATGTCGAATGTTTGTTGGGCTAGTGGCACATCCTCATCTCTTGCCTGAAATGAATGTGAACTTGTAATTTCTGCATATTATTACTTAGGGTTCTGTTCCAGACATGATGTTCTGCATATTATTTCATAGACCGGCATTTCAGACATGATTTCTGCATATTATTTTCGAAGTGTAACAAATCTGATTTAATAGAAACGTCAATTTCAGCATATTACAAATAGTCTCTGTGTGCTGCAGGATGGCTAGGCTGATATGAGTGGAGGTTAATAGACCTGTAAAGCAATATTTTAATAAAAAAAACCACATGGCTTGCCTTGATTGCTACCCGCCCTGTTCTCCATGCCAAATAATCATCAGTATCTTGGTCTCTCACAGTTTCAGGAAACAGTGGCACACAAGTGTGGTACTCTGAGTCCAAAAATTCATCAATTGACTGGTTGGCTGCTGAATGTTTCATGTTTAAATAATTTGAAAAATTTTGGCTTGTTGCTTTGTTGAAATATGGCCAAAATGTGATGTCACAGTACCACAAGTATGCAGATCACACCCCCAATTTGAAACATAGAGTCACAGTATTGGATTGTAATATGCAGAATTTATTGTCGAAGCAATAATAATATGCGGAAATTTTCACATTGCAGCTTCCTGGCAACAGGTGGTTCTTACACAGGACTTGAGGCATGCTTTAGAATGGGAAGACCTTTGATCCACAGATGTATTAATGAAACCTGTCAAGCAATTTGGGATGTACTTGGTCCTGATGTGATGCCAACACCAACAAA
>JBCAUG010710671.1:0-13283 GCA_038406175.1 Haplosyllis leylae
GTCATTTACATGTGACAACTCAAGCCTAATTGGTTGGAATTACCCATCACGAGTGATCTTTGAGGAGATAAACTGTAAAATGCCCTGGATGCACTGCGGAGCTTGGTTTTCATGCTTCCGGGTATTTTCCAAGCATTTAAGATTTCTCTCCTGAAGCTCAACTCGTGACACACAGGCTGTCAGTATGAATAAAAACAACTGGGGAATTTGAGATACAATCAACCTTTCTATGATGTTCCTGTGTAGATACCGCATAAATATTGAGCCAAACCGATTGACATTTCCACGGATTTTCATTTTGAGGAAAAACTCAATTTCCGTGAGTGAGAATCGTTTTGCCCGCCTGCCGGGCCTGTGTGATGGATATTGAGATTATCTAGATGGTTGCGTATTGATTCCACTCAGTCTGGGTTCAGTGTGAAAGTTTATTTAATGTTTACTGTGAAATGGAATTTCCTCCTGCTACCAATAATTCAATGTTTGTTTTTATTTAAAAGCATATGCATTAAATAGTGTGTGATAGTGAAAGCGATATCAACTGTCCTCACCAATCTTGCATGAAGTGAAGATTATTAGTCTCCACAAATAAAACTATCTGCTGCAAAGCAGTTGTCACCCAGGAGGAAGTTCAGTCACTTCTGCCATATGCGAAGAAATCAGTAAATTCTGTCTAAGGTTTTGGTGATCTGTGAGAATATATTTGGCAGCATAAATGAATAACCAATACATTTCTTTCAAAAATAATACTGCACAATTATATTTTAAATCTGGGGGGAGCCAAGCTACATTGGAATTTTTTCAGCTTACTAAAGGATGCCTCTGACATTCAGAGATTTGCAACAAAGCACATGGTTAAAACCACTTCCTGCTGGAATATCTGTAAATGTCAGAGCCATTCTTTGGAAAAGTCCAACATAGCTCGGCTCTGCCTAAAATGAAATTGTGCAGTATTCTTTTTGAAGCAAATGTATTTGTTATTTATTTTTGCATCCAAATATTTTTCTCATAGATCACCATTGTAAAACCTTAAACAGAATTTGGTGATATCCTTGTAAATGGCAGATATTGGATTTTTCATGATAAGGCATTTCTGTCAGATTATCTGACAGATCTAAAGTTACACAGAACAAAATAAATTTCGTCAAAAAATTTCCCCCAATGGGGTTAGAACCTAGGACCTCCTGATCCTCAGGCCAATGCCTTACCAACTGAGCTAGGCAGAAATCTGTTGGGCAGGAAATTTCTGAAGTGAACTATGTTTGTTTCATGCAACACATCACATGTGGGACTTTGTTCATTTCTAGAATCAATAGAGCATGACTTTATTATGACTCACTTCAGAAATCTCCTGCCCAACAGATTCCTGCCTAGCTCAGATGGTAGAGCATTAGATTGATGATCCGGAGGTCCTTGGTTCCAACCCCACTGGGGGAAAATTTTTGATGAAATTTATTTTGTTCTGTGTAACTTTAGATCTGTCAGATAATCTGACAGAAACTCATATCGTGAAAAACTCAATTGACTGAACTTCCTGCACTGTGTTTATGTAAAACACCTGTGTTGTCATCTGATGTCTACGTCCCGGGTAAAGCCTTAAGGGAAGTTGAAACCCATGGAGGATTCCACAAAAAGCCCAATTCATGTTGCCACGTAAACTCTGGCTCAAGAGTCTTACGTAGGAACATATCTTGTGGTTTCATATAGAACCCCCTCCACAACAATAGACATCTTGCAAGGACTACGCTGCGTACCGAGAGGCTACTATCTCGTTTCGTACACTAATAAATCACAATACAGTTTTGTAGTACTTTGAACCTTCATTGACTGCGGAATTGTATTGAATAAATATTACACGTGTCAATTTGATGCTGGTAAATTCCAACTGATAAGTGAGCAAGAGCTAAAGAGAAAATGATAGTTTTCTTTGATGTCCGTTGCTTATTCTTTGATATTTCCGTGATTGTTCTTTGTCTTTTTCGCCTGTGCTTAGTGTGAATTGACCCTAAGACTATTTCACACAAAGCCTAAACAAACCGAAACAGATATCATTTCAAATGAGCACCAATCACAGAAGGCAAAATTGCGATTTCGTAAGTAGCTTTGGAACAATTCAAAATTATGCAGGTGTCAGATAAACTATTCAATCAGAAAGTGAAAAGTTTGAAACAATTTAAAACAAGAAAGTCCTCCAGCCAGGGGCGGGGTGTACCCCCCTGTGAACGGACAGACGCCTGTGAAAACATTACGTTCCCTCGCACTACGTACGCGGGCGGTAATAAATACCTTCATTAATAGACACAGACTTTGAATTCTTCTAGAGTTGAGATCAATTTTAAGGAATGGGATCTGAACAGAAACATTACGAATAAATGAGAAGATTTGGGGAATTCCACTTTTCAGACATTCATCGTCACGACCGAGGATTCCACTGATATTCAAATCAAAGTCACTTCTATGTTACCAGTTCCTAAGGTTTTTTTACTTTTTATGGCGTAGAATCCATTTCCAAATTACCAAGGCTTTTAGCAGTAAAAGTAACCATTGTCAATGTTAAAGTAAACTTTGTGAAACTTTCAAAAATCACTCAAATTGTTTGATGAATAATAGTATTAAAGTACATTATTAAAGTAAAATCACAAAACTTTGAAACATTTTATAAATGCTACTACTACCACAGAAGTTTGTGAAAATATGTTACAGTGAGAACTGACTATGAATGTGATGTATTCTAATGCAGAGTTAGTTGAGCAGTTTCCATGGAAATTTACATCATTTATCCATTAGTGAAGCATGAACATCTGGAATATGTGTAGATGTTGAATGGACCAGTCTGTGAATGTGACGTTTCTTACCCCTGAGTGCAATGTCAATGACTACAACGTACCACTGAATAATTCTGCATCCACTTGTTTATATTCTGTGCCGTATGTTTGGCGTTGTGTGTGTATTATTTTTTGTTTTTTTTTTCTGTTGAATTGAAAGATTATCCTTGTGGATTGTGCCAGTTTCATAAAATTGAGCGAAAAGTCAGCTTTCCAATCTTCGACATTCGCAATTTTCATTATGCCATTCTATTAATAGAAACAGCAGCAATGCCTTGAACAACAAAGCCCATTCATCAATTGCCTAAATGCGCTTTGCGTTAATAGTACTTTACCATTGCATGTTTTGAGTAGTCTCTCTCAGTTCTTAAACTGTTCTTGAATTTTCAATAAAATCTCTTTTGTGGTACACTGTTCTGCTGGGTTCATTGAACATTATGGCTTATTATATTCAATACCCCAGATTCAAATCAAATTTCCTTCCTCATTGTTGGTGACTCGTTAAAGTCACCTTAGTGGTTGAGTTGGAGGGTTCGTAACGTCCTGTCCCAAGCATTTGGTAGTTTTATGATAAGTATGCCTAATTTTACAGTAATTAGTTGGAATTTGTTTACACAGAATGCTATGACGTCATGCCACCAATTGGGTCAACGACGCAACGTCATCTTTATGAATTGTTCTTTCTTTTTATTGCAGAATTCTCATTTTCCAGATTGGGCCTTGGACCATCAAATTCTACCTCACAAATCCCATCGTTATCATTTCAGAACAGCTGCCTTAAAGAAAAGAAAACCTTTAAAATGAACATTGTTTATCCTTCAGCTTTTTAATAATCTTGTTGTCTGGAATCTCCAGCTCTGCTTCCCAATTCCCAGTATAGACAGCAGACTTAATCCACTGCCTCATGATATTCTCTGGCCTGAATCCCTGGCTGGAACAAGAGCCTGTTGAAATCCTCCTCCCAGGAGCAATTCATTCCCCAACTGAGGGTTTAAGCAAACGTCTCAAGAGCAATAAAGTCTAATGTGTTTCTATGGGTTTATTGCACAAGAGTGAGAGCTTCATCCATAAAACAAGTGAAAAGGCTGGGAAGACGGCCATAACATGGAGTGATGGATGTTACTGCAGACATGTGATTCTGGAGAGGTTTGTTTTGGAGGTGTTCGGAGATGTCGGTTCTGGAGTGTTCTGTGGAAGTACCAATACCCCAGGAAGGTACAGGACCACTTCTTGCAGATGGACGCAGATGTTCCCAAACCTCATCAACAAGTTTGTGAAAAGCGAGAAATTTTCACAGACTTATTAAATGAACAACTGTCATTGCTCATCCTGAATTTATTCTCACCTCTTGAAAATGTCATTCTTTTCTTAAAGTTAGACATCTTGAAAACAAACCATTATTTTTTGTTGCTTACTTCAGTGGCTTCTTGTGTTTCTGAATAGTTTTTGGTCAAATAGTTGACTGGCTTAACTAAAATGTTCTGTGTCGTCTTGTTTGGTATCCATCACTAAATCCATATGTCCATGCATCAGGAATTCGGAGTTGGCAAGTCTTATGGGCTTTTTTTATCAATTTCTTATAGAAGAGGAAAATGCCGATTGTTCAGACCAGAGATGGTTCCGTATCTCAGGAATCAATCACCATTTCCGTCCTCAACCACTTAGCTGTCGCACCCGGAGGCAGACCATTCGCGATTGAGCGATAATTGAATGAAAAGGAGATTGAATTACCTAGAGAAGCATCACAATGTGCAGAACAAAACACTGTCTTATCAGTCAGAGGCTTCAGCAAGGCTATGCATTTAGTTTCTTGGATACTATGGGCACAAGTACAGTATATTCCTTTATAGGAGCAGAATTATACAATATTTTTGGATGAGGAAGCAGAATTAGACATGGTTTCTTGGGTCAGATGAGCGAAAAAATTACAATAGGTTTCTTGGATAGCGTGTGTGAAATAACAATTCTTCCGATTGTTTAATTGCTACCTTGTGCTACCCATTTCTTGCAAATAGGTAACTGCAAGGACATAATTACAGTTTATGATTTCGTAGATCGATTGTTGAACAGTAATTTAATGCGAACTGAGGTGCAAAGATTCCTAGCTAAAATAAACATCATTCGTGGGGATGTATTGTCTCATGCAACATCCTGCCATCGTTCAGAAATAAAAATGTACATACATTGCTAATTTCTGTTTCTGACTTCTTACATTGATGTCTGAAATTTAATTGTACGCCAGCAGTCCATCACGTGGAGCTTGTCAAGAAACTTTTGCCTGAACGATCTATAATTGCAGCTATATTGGAATTATTCAACAGTTAACTCAACATTTCCATAAGTGTCCAATCTCCACTTTATTCCCATATTATGTTATCTTCATTAATGTAATAAATACAATAATATTTTCCATTGTTTGACCTTGCCAGTGTCTCCATTGATGAAATTGTATGATAACATTTAAAAAATGGAACTTGGTAAGTGATGGTTGGTTCAGTTCCAAGTGCTTGAACCTTAAATCACTTTGCAGCAAGAGTAGACAGCCATTTCATGTGCATTGATTTCCTATCAAGTAATGTGTAGTTCTAATCCATCATAGACGAGACAGATGACCATCTGGCAGATGATCTCTGACCCTGAGTAGCAATCCATGAAATAGACTAAATGGGGAATCAGAAGATCACAATTGTTGGCACGTAAATGATATCATGACAACATTCTCGCGTAAACAAATTCCCACCAATGAATACAGGTTAAAGTAGGCCTAATTATCATAAAACTGCCAAAGACTTGGGACAGGATGTTACGAACCTCCCAAAGTAATCACTAAGCTGACTCTACGAGCCAGCAAAAATCTACTCTTTACACTATGAAATGCGCACAGCACACAGCCATTCTGCGAGGTTATTGACACAGATTTTAGATCAAAGTAGTTGGCCAAATTTTTAAAATGCCAAGATCACACGTAAGGGGAAAGCTTGTAGATTACAGTTTACTGTATTGGTCAATGACGTAGGTTTTGAAAAAACAATGTGACTTCACGAATAGAGCATATATATATCCCAATACAACTGAATTATTATGCAGAAAAAGAAAACCAGATGCGGTCACCTTCTGATCATTTTCCATAATGTCCTCTGGTGGATAGAATTTTCCAGTCGATCACACAGCAATCCCTCACAAATAATACAGATGTCTCACATGGTCATTCGATAGATGATCTGGCAGATGACCCTGAATCATAATACATGTAGTATATTGAATGGGAATTAGACAGTGTGATTGGATGGAGAAGCATTTCTAATGACAACAACATTGACAAGAAGATATTTGCAAATTGAGTTCAATACAAGATTGTACAGAGAATTGCGCATTCACACTCCAAGCAAATTGATCAATTACATAATGCAGTTTAGGAGGTCAGCGCATACGGATCTTCTGCATGGAAATGCGTCATCTTGTTCTGGGGTCATGCAGATTGGGAATGATTCTTTGATGAAGAGACATATAAAAGTAATAATATATCTGGAATAGATCTGTTGCCATCTCCCAGTAGTACACCTATACTTCGGATCCCAAATGTAGAAATATCGAACTCGAGATTTTATCACATAATTTCGAAATTATCGATTTCACTCTCCAAGTGTATTTATGGCCATGTGCTGCAAGATCTCACACATAACGTTCGACGAATGTGTTTGAGCTTTGAATTTGTGGAACAAAACCAAACACAACCGAAACTTTACTGCGCAACCAAGATCATACTCTGTTTTGGCATGACACTTTGAACAAAAACCGCATAACTTGAGTTTTCAAAAAGCATAGCTGAAAAAAAGACTGCCATATGAAAATCTTTTTCAAAATCTCGCTCTTTCTCGTAGCTTTTTATTTTTAAGCACAGTTATGTGCACAACGGTTGTGCTAAACCAAAGACGGCAAACATCAAAGATAATACCTTTTTGTTATTATAAAATACACAGGTGGATTTGCTTGAAGTCTCTTGGTGTATCTTTTGTTGAAGTATATTTCGTTCCCCTGTCACATACTTTCAGTAGAAAATCCAAAAGGAATGTGGGAAAATTATCCAGCTTTGATGTCTATATCTCTATTATACACATTAGTCATAACATTTGCTGAATTTGTTCTTTTAAGACCGCATGCTAAATACTTGTTGCAAAGTGAAATACAATTGTCAGCCTTTCACGTTTTTATTTGAATTAACAGCAAAAAAAGGATACAAAAAATATGACAGAAACTACAGTTTAAAATTTAACATTGAGTTAACAGGCAATTATCCAGCTTCGGGATGAATAGAATTTTACTGTGAAATCACTGCCCGATCTGCCATTTGTTGATTGGTTGGCTAGTTGTCTTTTAATCCCCTTCACGGTTTTACTACTCGTCCGTAGATGTGAAGAATAAATAATTACGACTACCTAATTTAAACAGCATTTTAGAATTTCTTATTGGTTCTGAAACGGGAACATGCTTTTTGTTGGTTCATAAAAATAAATTTTGCACGTTGCAAGATTTGTGTTGGACGTCACGCACCCATCATAAGGGTCTATTCACACCGAGCGATAGCTGGAGTGACCGTGGTATCACCAGAGAATAGGTCCTATTGATTAAAACTGGTACCATTCACATCGGAGCAATAGTGGGAGTGGCATTGCTAGCAGCACCGCTTGAGAATGGGTCCAGAACCCATTTGATATTTTGCCGTTAGCGAGACCTAGCCATGCCGCTCCCGCTCATGCTCGGTGTGAATAGAACTTAACTCTTTGAGTTTTGGTGCCAAAAGATGTAAATTTTCATTCCACATTTCTGACGCTTTTACGTTGCGATGTGATTGAAATGAATCGCTTCTCTGGAATTCATTTCTCTTTAATCTTTCCGAAGTTGAAGGTTTTTGATTAAAATCACAGTTTGTCCGTCGGAGCTTTTGATTCCGTTTAGATTGAAATTTAAGCGCTGGAATTTTCCGTTGAATTAAACTTAAAAAGACTTTAATCCGGAAGTTTTCACTGAAAAGAAACACCTTTCTTGTCGCTTAAGTATTTCCTTAAAGACATCTAAGATGAAAACCATTCTAACAAAATAAAAGAAAACATTTGAAAAGTCAAGTAAATTATGGACCAAACAAATGTTGCTGATACCATAGAAACCGTAGCCATAGTGATGGGATCGTTAACATCTGTAGGGGCACCAGACACAGATGATCTACAGTCCAGTAAATAGTCATGTCTGTGCGCAAATAGTAAGAAGAGGTATCTTTACCGCCTACGTACATAGTACGATGGGAGACTATGTTTTCACAGGTGTCTGTCTGTTAAACAGGGGTGGGTGGGAAGGGTACTCAGATCATACACATAGCCAGGGGGTCTGTCAAGGGAGATCTGCCCAGGGGGGGTACTCAGTCCCACAGCCGGGGTGGTACTGAATTTTTTTTTAAAAAAAATTGGGGTAAGGTTTGCTATGCGGCGGGGGGTATGCCTCTTGCGTTCACACAGGGGGACTTTCTTGTTCTATTCTATTTCTACAAGAGTAAATCCTTTCGTCAAAGCGGTATGGAGTCAGTGTGAACAGACATACAAGGACAGTACTACACCGCATTCACTAGATGGTCCCGGTGCGTGTTTCCAGTTTGTGTTGTTTAAAGTGAGTGATTCTGAATACCCATCTTTGCCCAGCCCATTTCTTGAAATGATCATTTGATGTTTTCATGTGTATATACATGTGTATATTTCATGCGTATATACAAAATTCTATCAAAATTATTCTGATAGAAGTTTTTTTCAGGGAGGGAAATGTTTTTGTATTGTTGGATAAAATAGTAGAAAGTTTTTTAGGCTGCCCTTGAGGCTCTTGGTACAATGCTTTAAAAGTGTCAATACTATTTATTGAAAGTTACAAAGAGTCATTTAAGGTTGTGTCAAACAAAGCAGCCTTTCTGTTGAAGGTTCAGCTCTTGGGAAAAAGGTGTTATTGCTCAGGAAACATCTGAGATTTGTGAAAGTTTTTCTCTACTTTTGAAGGGTTTTCTCTCACTTGTAAATGATTTTCCCTAAGATCAATTCTTCCTTCTCAGTGATTACACTTTTCTGTGCTTTGTCTCAGACTTTTGAAGAACATTTTGCCATTGATTTAACAACAAACATTATGTCAGTGTTATAATGGGAAAATGATGTAAATTTAATGTGTTTTAAGGTCTAAGCTCGGAAGAAACACTGCAGAAATCGCTGCTTGCATTTCAAGAGCATCTCTTCTATTTTACAGAACCAGCATAGCAATATAGTCAAGGCAATGACGTCATTACGTGACTCAAGTTTTAATGACGTCATTGGTTTCCACTGCATTTCCACCTTATTATCCATTAGATTTGAAGATCTTGAGTAGGAATGTCAGCCTCACAACATCTGTAGTAACATTTATGTTGAAATGTATTTATATGATTATCTCTTGAATCATTTAGATATTGGTTTCAGCTAAATCTTTCTAAAACATTTTTTCTTTTTCTTTTTCCTTACACAACAAAATCCTAGCATTTTTCACTGTTTAAAGACAAGTTTTTCACTGTTTAAACCCAAGTTCTATAGTGTTAATGCTTGGATGTTTATGACCAATTTATTTATGTTTGAACCCCCTCCTCTGTAAAGTGCCTACATTTAAGGCTGTCAGATCCTAGACTTATTTACTCTGGGAAGCTTCAGGTTGTTTATTGCCCAATTCTGGACTGTGTGACCATCCATCTACTTAGTATTCTAAACATTCTTGTAATCACAGCTTTTCTCTGCCAAACATGTCTAATGGCAATTTATCAATGAATGTAGCTGCCTCTGATCTCTGCTTGAGTTCTACGTAGTAGATTGTAAAGTTTGCAATAAAATTTGCGCCCACATTTGGGAATTTCTTGATGAATTTTCGTAAACTTGAGAAGTATCATTAGGAGATTCTTTTGAATTAAGAGGCTGAAATCCCACACAAACAGACCAATTGAATTCCTTGTTTCAGACCTTTGCAGATTTAGTGAATAAGAAGCGCGGCAGACCACTGATTGGTTCCTACAGTTTCTGTTTTCACATTTCGTGAGAACAAAGTTTGTAATTGTATCCTTCATTGGAGAAATGAAAGAAATTGAGAAACAAAATATATATGAGCAAGATAAATCCGAACATCCGAATAAAAAGTATACAAGCGAGTACTTATTTTGTTCAAATATGTTTTTTCATGAACAATCGCAGAAAAACAACAAGAACTAAAGGTTGAGCTGTCGTTTGAATTGGAAAAATGCATCCTCCGTCCCTTCGTCTTGCAATGTAAGAAATTCTGAACTGGCAGTGGAAAGTTTGAATGGAATTCGTCTTCCCAGTTGCAAAGGCATTTGGGCGAGTAATCTCCTGTGTCGGCTTCTTAAATATGCTACGGATGCTGTATCAGATGGTAATACGAGAGGTAGCAACGAGAGGTAGCAACGTCTTTTGGACAAAGGAGCGCACATTAACGTTGAACAACTACTGAGTATCCTGTCAACAAACACTTAATAAAACAGTAACCTTGGCAATCCCTCTGATTAACTCTCTAGCTTTTCTACAATCGAGATTCTTTGAATAACTATGCTATTAGTTGAACCGTGTCTTTTGTTTTCTTTTTCACAATTTTTTTGGGCTGGTATCACAGCCTTGTATGGCTGGCGAGACAAGGTTCCGATTCAAAGAAGAGAAAAAAGATTTCCATTGTAAGTTCATCGAGGAAATCTCAGTTACCTTACTGAATTAATTTGGATGAATTTAGTCGAATAGATTAAACGGATATGAGTGAAGGTAAACAGTAAATTTAAACGAAAGAAATTCAAATAGAAAAAACGATCTATTGCTGAGATACGTTTGTCTAATTATATAAATTTGAAAGATGGAATTCATTAAAACTCGAATTACAGATAAATAGTGTTCTTGGAGTGTTTCATGATTCTGCGCCTTTTAATTCATGATTTTATCACTTATAATGAAGCCTGTACTGACTCCCTTATCAGTGCTGTTATCACTAAATCACCATTGTTCCTAAGTAGGTCTGAGCACGTGGTGACAACCCTTACATGAGTACAGGTTCAGAAATGTAAGTCAGAGATACTGAGTCGTCTACACAGATGAATATGGCTTGCAAAAACCTGAAAATTTCTGCTCCATTGTTACGTAAAGTGATCCCACTGAAATCTTCTGTTACACAGTAGTAAGCAACAGTTGCACTATATTTATTGAGATCTTGAGCAGTTATAATAACAGGTACAGTAATGCTAAACCTACTGACATTGTGGTGTCTCATTCAGATACAATTTACTAAGCTCACCAGTTGTTGATTTGATTTGGGCCACAAATCTTAGTTTTACCAGCACATTTTAAAAAGATCCCTTTGTGCACAGAACGGACAAACAGCTGGGCTAAATTTCCTGAACTGATTTTTCAGACCCACACCATTAGAGATTTGTCATGTATTCCCCAAAAATATAAGATAATTCTCAGTCTTTGTAACAGTAGGATTAACTAAGCACATTAAACTGTTGACTTGTGCAGATGATCAGATGTTCAGGTTTGGAGACCGGAGATTGAACACTTGTGCAGATGATCAGATGTTCAGGGTTGGAGACTGGAGATTAAACACTTGTGCTGATAATCAGATGTTCATGGTAGGAGACCAGAGATTGAACACTTATGCAGATGATGAGTTGTTCAGGGTTGGAGACAGGAGATTAAACATTTTTGCAGATGATCAGATGTTCAGGGTTGGAGACCAGAGATTAAATGTCTGTGCAGATGATCAGATGTTCAGGTTGGAGACTGGAGATTAAACACTTGTGCAGATGATCAGATGTGCAGGTTTGGAGACTGGAGATTTAACACATGTTCAGATGATCAGATGTTCAGGGTTGGATACTGGAGATTTAAAACATGTGCAGATGATCAGATGCTGAGGGTTGGAGACTGGAAATTTAACACATGTGCTGATGATGAGATGTACAGGCTGGAGATCAGAGATTAAACACTTGTGCAGATGATCAGATGTTCAGGTTGGAGACTGGAGATTAAACACTTGTGCAGATTATCAGATATTCAAGTTGGAGACCAGAGATTAAACACATGTGCAGATGATCAGATGTTCAGGGTTGGAGACCAGAGATTAAACATCTGTGCAGATGATCAGATGTTCAGGTTGGAGACTGGAGATTAAACCCTTGTGCAGATTAACAGATGTTCAAGTTGGAAACTGAAGATTAAACACATGTGCAGATGAACAGATGATCAGGTGGGAGACCAGAGATTAAACCCTTCTGCAGATGCTTAGATGTTGAGGGTTCGAGAATGGAGATTAAATACTTGTGCAGATGATCAGATGTTGAGGGTTGGAGACTGTAGTTAACACTTGTGCAGATGGTCAGATGTTCAGAGTTGGAGACTGGAGTTAAACACTTGTGTAGATGAACAGATGTTCAGGGTTGGAGACTGGAGATTAAACATCTGTGTAGATGAACAGATATTTAGGGCAGGAGACCAGAGATTAAACACATGTGTAGATGATCAGATGTTCAGGGTAGGAGACCAGAGATTAAACACATGTGCAGATGATCAGATGTTCAGGGTTGAAGACTGGAGATTTAACACTTGTGCAGATGATTATGTTGAAGACTGGAGATTAAACACTTGTACAGATGAACATATATTCAGGGATGGAGACTGGAGATTAAACACTTGTGCAGATTATCAGATGTTCCGGATTGAAGACCAGAGATTAAACACTTGTGCAAATTATCAGATGTTCAGGTTTAGAGACCAGAGATTAAACACTTGTGCAGATGATCAGATGTTCAGGATTGGAGACTGGAGATTAAACACTTGTGCTGATGATCAGATATTCACGGTTGGAAACCGGAGATTAAACGTCTGTGTAGAATATCAAACAGATGACCAGATGAATAATTCTGTAACTGTGTTTGGGGCAATCTCAACAAAAACATTAGACCGAGTTGCTGTTCAGGAATACACATCATTGCTAAATTAACTATATTCATCAAGGGACTGGTGAACTGGAATACAGTTAATTTACCAACAAGTTGTATTCCACCGCTCAAACTGAAGCTCAAAACTTAAACACAAACAGAACATCAAAATCAACATGGACATTAGGAGATTTCTTGTGCATTCCGACACCGAATACAGGCCAATTGAATCCCCTGTTTCACACCTTTGCAGAATCTAGACTAATAGTGAATAGGATTGTAGTGCGGCAGTCCACTGATTGATTGGCTGTCAATGCGCATTTTTTTCCTAATGAGACAATGACGCTTTCGAATTCGCAATCGGTAGCTGTGAACGAACCGGAAGCTGAATGCGGTGTCTGGGTGATGGTATCTCTGATGTGCGAGGAATCCCAGAGATGTTTGCTGAAGCCAAATGTAGTAAAAGGCTTTAC
>JBCAUG010710682.1:0-13282 GCA_038406175.1 Haplosyllis leylae
GGGGTACCCCCCAGCCAGGACTGGGGTACTCCCCCCTGGCCAGGACTGGGGTACCCCCTCCCCCCCCCCAGGATAGGTCGGCTACATGGCGGGCGGTATACCACTTGCGTTCACGCAGGAGGACTTTCTTGTCTTGAAATCTAATTTTGCAATGTACATTTAGTACAGAATATTTTGTTGGGTTTGGTTGATCCAGACATGTAATTTACCCCTTCAACTGTACATTTAATAACAGCTTTATCTATTTCGTGTTTAAGCCATTTTACTAAAGATTCAATTGAAAATGTGCAAACTCATTCTTTGTTCGTCACTCATTTTGAATAGCGCTATGACTGTGATACTGAATTGATTGTGATAAAAAATAAGAACTAAAATGCTGATCAGGATATTTTTGGACTAAATCACAGGTTAGTGATGTGAAACATTTTGAGGACAAATACGTCACAGCTGAGTCAAATTCAGAAGTGTTTGTTAATATTTTAAGAAAAAATGTTTGATAAAAAAGAAAAACAACATTAATTCCCCTTTCCGCATGTGTTCTGATTTCTACTGTGTTTCCAGGAAAGTGAAACTTTAAGCCCTGTTGTCAGTTTTATGCAAAAATGCCACAAATGCCAGCTTTGTGTTCTTTTGGAAAAACTCGAGTGTGGAGGTTTTGGGTGTTCTTTTGGAAAAACTCGAGTGTGGAGGTTTTGTGAACACCTCGACTGGCGATTAAATGCACAACCCTTTTCAAAATACAACCAATTGGGGATAAAACCTTGAGCAGATATATTTTCCTGATACATTAAAATGTAAGAGATGAAGAACTTTACTGGAAATCCAATCATTCTCTCCTTTGCAATGTATGTGTGCACTTTTTAACGACAGGTGTAAACAAATTTAGTTCCCTTGATATATTTAATCCAAATTTATCGTGTGGGAATTTATGCACCTGTTGTTACAAAATAGAGTTGAGAATCTTTACACATTTCTGCTGAAGTGTCATGGTCAGCAGAGCAATTTAACTCAAAAAATAAAGTTGCCCCCTGTGGGAATCAAACTCAGAACACCAACCAGTACTGGTTTAGAAGTCCAATGCCTTATCCACTATGCCAATCTGTCATGCCTTGCCCGTTCCAGACTGTCAGACCCTTACAAAGTCATGCTCTATTGAATCTAGAAAGATCCAAAAGTCCAAAAAATTAAGTGGAGCATGAAATAAAATTCAGTTGAAGAGCTTCTATTCAACACATGTCTGGGTGACAGAACAAGGCATTAGACTTCATACCTCTGAAGGATAGTGTTGTGAGTTCCATTCCTACTGAAGGCACCTTTATTTTGTGCTGATTTTGAAACCCTTGATGTCAATTTGGTACATAAATGTCAGATTTGTGTTATTTAGGAAAAACTCGAATACAAGAATGCCAATATTGCCAACTTTGTTTTAGCTGTTCCACAAGAAATGAGCAAGACCAATGATGTCTGCTACCTTGAAATTTAATCCTCTAGCACCCACTGAAATCTAATTTTACATTCTCTTACATCATATGGAACAAATTAAGAAGGAAACCAAATACAAAATTGCCAATAATGTCAATTTTATGCGTCTGTCAAAACCTCAATTGGGGTGACTGTTCCCTATCACACTAATCCATTTCGAGTCCATTTAAAGCTTATCCCTGAAAATGAAAATTTTTAGCATCAGTTGCAGGGTTAAACTTACGCTTGTGAGAAAATACTAGTGTAAATAGAGTCGGGCTGTACGGCTGTTCCCAATCCCGCTGGATGCAACTTCTCCGGTAAAATAAAAACGTCACATCTTTTTTCTGCAGTGATCATATACTGAAAGTGAAAAATTTTATTTGTAACAACTTGTTGTGAACGTTGTCAGAATAAAAATAATAACATGGACAAAAAGTCAGACTAAATACTGTGGCACTTCTAAAAGACTTGAAATCACATTAGAAATGTTCTGTATTTCGGCCTTTAAAAAAGGAAGATGTTTAGTATCACCTGTACAAAAGTGTCATCTGCTAGTCCAGCATACTTTTCTTCACTATTCGCCACTAGATCCCATACTTCCTTAGAAGTTTTCAGATCATACGGAAATTTTTTGGAGATCATTTTATCCCACAAATCCTTGTAAATACCTTCCTGAGCATGCTGTAAACACATAATTTATTGAGTTCTGAAATTTAGCTAAGGATATTAATATTTTTGTTTTGTCTGAATTTAAAAATGGATACCTACAAGTACTATTTTATTCAAATATTTTGTTTTGTCACATCACTAGATAAAATCTGACGTGTATGAAGGGAACATTGTTTACCTTTATCACAAATTTTAGGGTCTGTATCTTTAAAAAGTTATCAAGAGAGCATCACAAACGGCAATGACAACAACAACAACGACAGACAAATCATGATGGAACATGTTCACTTAGACTTCGTGAATTGAGTCAAATAATGACAAAGATTTGTTAACATGTAAATAACCGGTAGTACTGTGTAGGTGACATTAGAAGACTCGACAATAAGCTGGTATTTTGTGTCAGCCGCGACTTCCGCCAAGGACTTGAACGGTTCCTGGTACTTCTGCACGCTAAAGGATGCTATGAGATGACCTGTACAAAATTAGGAAAATTTACGGTGTGGGTTGATGTGGTTGTACTGATATGTTGGGCGTCAGGAATCCAAAATTTTGATCAAAATTATCGATACACAAATCAGAAGTTTTCAGAATATTTGGCTCATTTAATTTTTTAAACGAAACCTACAGCGGACGATCTTTTGCGTCGCCACCGAGTTATTAATTTCAACCAATTTGACTATTCATTGTGTCTGTATTCGATGGGTACACAAAAATGTCGAATTTTTGTTGTTGAAAAGTTGTTATTATAATGCTTTGGATGTTAAACAGACGTAACACTAGGGGAGACTCTGAGCATCATGTGTGCGGCAAATTTTAAAGTGTACCCCACATCCAAAAGGAGGTATTAAAATGAGATCTGGTTGTTTAATAATGGAATGGAACTTTAATTTAATAGCTTGATGCAGAACTGTCAATAAGATGTTTGAATTTACACCGTGGCGCTTTGGTAAATGGGTTTAAAGTAAAGAGTTGTTGTCTTTCCTTTTTTTACTCACCTGAATAAATAGCGGCCAGCACGATCATGCACAGGTGAACTGAGAGAACAATCATTCGTCCCGGAGTCGATTCCGGTGGACGATCAGAAGCTAGTAAAAGTGTCATAAATTGATAGTAAACGATACTTTAAAAGGTTTACATTCTGTTTTTTTTTAAATGAGGAAAATACCTTGGCGTATTGCTGGAAAAAGAACTTGCATCATGCTCATTTCCATTTCTTTCTGAGCAAAAGTTTTCGTCATTGGGTCATTGGAATGAGAATTTTGCTCTTCAGTTTGAGTTTGAACTTGATGTGATCTAAGAATCACCGAAAGGCTCTGGACACATTTGTAGCCGATGGCACAAATCCACGCACACCCAATTAGTCCTATGTAAACCTAAGCACGAAATAAAGTGGAGTTAATGAGTGTGTGGGCAAATCATCATCTGGATCTCTAGCTTCGTGACAACTAGTAAAACGGCTATCAATGAGTTTTACTCTTTATCAATAAAAGTGAATGCACAATCAATCCTGATGCTGCATATTTGCGTTAATAAAGGACATCCAGTTGATTAATTCTGTTGTCTTGATAAAATGTATTGATATTGACAAAATGTGCAAGTTTCATGTCTTATTTCATCTAAGAAAGTCTCAGACTTTACATTCACACACTAATCAATTCCATCAGACATCCAGCGAGCTATTTCTTCAGACAAAGGAACTTTCAGTGTTTAAGAGGCAATCGGAACTATGAACTCACGTCTGCTTTAAGCGGATCAAAAGCATCGAAATATCCAGGCTCCTGTTTCACTTTGAAGAATATCACGCTTCTCTCGTACCAGTATGGATACGTGAAATCTGCGACAAACTCCCGCACCTGAAAATCCAATAGATCTACCAATCCTTTTCTCCTTTTTCTCAGGAGGGAAAGAAATAAATGGTAATCATGACGTAAAATTTAGCTCTATTTTTTCTTTACTTCGGTTGATATTTGATCTGATTTACCCATTGGTATATTTCATATGAAAATGGAATATCTTTGATAGAATATGATCTATTTATTGATGCTAATGTGTAATTTCCTTTACAATGCGGAGTTTGCCATAAAAATGCAGCTTACGCTGTTGATTGTTATTCCAGCGCAATTGAAGTCCGTTTCCTTGGTTATGAGCAACGTAAAGGATCCCGTCCAGTTCAATCCATGTGAGTACACTGTCTCAAACCTATTCTCAATCACCTTGTAACTCACAAAATAAATGTTTAGTTTTATTCTCTAACGTTTCAGCCTCACTTTTATCATCTATAACACTTCAGTATAACTATGAATGAACATGAAAAAAAGTGCAAAATGTTCTCCGCCCTAGATAATGTTATGACATTCAGCTTTATCAAAATTCTTCAAAAAAAAAAAATTGTTCGTGGCCCCTTCCTTCAGACCAACCAGTGACCCGCACCATACATTTTACAGTCTTAATAAAACTCGGTATCTATTAATCTATTGCCTCAAATCCCTTCATTCTCAGTATCATGTTTTGGGTTAAAGAGTACTTACTTAAATTGAAACATACTCTGGAGCTGGCGCATCATTTTGTCAGTCATTCCACTCCACGTAACATTACCATTTATTTCTTCTCGAAACCAAAAAGGATGGTACTACAAGTCGGTTATAAAATTAAAGTGTCAAAATTATCGAAGTAAATACCACCGTGAATGATTGCAACCTCAAATATTTGCTCTTGCGCAACAGGGTATCAATTGGAGTAGATCAACCAAACTACCCTCACATTATTTATGCCCACTTTCATCACTTTCCAATCAAATCCTCGGAACTTCAAAAAAGATGTTATTTCTGTCATTTTCAACATCATATTGTTGTGTTTCTGCGGCCAAATTGATGAAATCCATAGTAAACTATTATTCTGGAAACATAAATAGGATCATGAAGTACACTGGGAACGAATCAAGATGGATATTTTGGGACAGAAGAGAATAGAGGCGTTCTATTGAACAGATGTGGTTTGATAGTATTATGAAGTTCTGAGGATATTTCACAAAGAAAATAGTTTTTGTCTACATATATTGAATGGAATTTGATAAGACTAGGTTGTCCTGCTCGCGGAATAGTGGTCAAAACTGTACACAAAACAGGGGTCCAAGGGGCCACAGTTTATTAGATTCAGAATAGTTTCTACACAAATCGATCTTCGTTGGGGAGTATTACCCATTGCCCAATAAAAGAACTTCATTTTTTGAACATACCTGGCAATTTGATTTGTTTCTGGTGTTGTTGTCCATGACGATTATATCATGAAATATGTCGAAAATATCAACAGTAGTCTCATTTCTATTCTATTCAATTAGGTTTTTATTTTCCTCCTCCCATTCTGTGATCCACAAAACGACATAACGAGGTTTTTGCATTGTCGAAAACATTGAAGACTGTGTGTCCAATTGCTTCACCTGCAATATTACAGTTCGGTAATGTTTCCGTTTTGCAATTTAATCGATTGAATTAACATATCTATAAATCTAGTAATCAGTCCCCGTATTTTTTTTAAGACTTAAGAATAGAATGCAGGTTTTGAAGTGCAGAATACAAATATAGCAGCTTGGTAAGATATGAAGATATGTAAAGGAAACGGTGGGAAAATTTTGGCATAGAAACCATTAAACAAGAATGTTACGTTTAAAACAGTAACAAGGAAAGGGAAAACGAAAGCGATGGCTTGCGCATACATCATGCCTCTTTGTTCTGAAGTAGATACAACATCGACAGACTCTCACTGACCAGACTTTTAACGAAATGCATATCACTCCAGTGACGGCAATTGACAATAATAAATGACACTGGATGAGGCTTCTGGATTTGCAAAATTCCGGATACAAGTTCTTGCATGTCGCAGGTGAAGTGTCAGTGCAGAATGTCTGTTATGTCTTCGGCGCACATTATATTTCCTAGAATAGCATGTTTTGCAATCAACCATTTTAAACGTTAACGGAAAAATTGCACACTACCCAATAAATTATTCAATCCCACATAATATATCAAAGTCAAAAACAAAGGCTATTCAGGAAAAATTTTATTATTACTAAACTGCTATTCAAAATTTGTTTAAATAAAACAGGTTGAACTAAAAATACCAGACATGTCGACATAATTTTTCACATATTAAACATGTAATGACAGACGATTTGACACAATATCTACACCTCTGAGGCCGTTAAAACACTTAAAATATCCAAAACTTACCAATTGGTCCCACAAAGACAAAGGGTCTAACGGAATTAATCACTGTGATGTTTTCATAAAAGAAATTCACCAAGTCACAGAAACAGTGATAGTTTTCATGCCGAGTGTGAACTCCTATCCATGGTAAATTCCCTCGATTATTACCTTCTGAAATACAAAGTTGAATAACATAAGACTGAATGGTCACATTGCTGAAACACACAAAACTGCTATTGAGATCAGTGGTAAACTCCATTTTACTCAAATGTGGGATGGTGAAACATCTTAAAACTTCACATACTGATTTATATATCATAGGCTAGTACATGAAGTTTTGAACAGATCTATATCATATCCTTCCTTCTCTGATTGAATCTGCCTGTTAGATAAATGCTAAAAACTAACTACTTTGGCAGAATAACTGAAGCTCAAGGCACAAGCTATCACTAAGAAGCCGGTGATTTACCTGAAGGACTATCCAATCCGTTATTTTGTAAAAACTGCGTACAAAAGAGTACAAACAAAGTGTGCAGGTAGAGCATGTTTTACTTAAATTCTTGCAGTTCCTCTGTTTTAAGAATAAAACTCTGTCAAGATCTTTCTACATATTCTCACCTCGATGCATTGATTGCATGAACACAGGAAAACGAATGTACACAAACTTATGGATCTTCCTGGATGTGTAATGTATCATTTATTTATAATTCCTTCCTCAGTTTCTATTATTTACTTTATCCGAGTATGGGAAGTAAGCAAGATGTCTTAGCACTTCTCCTGTATTCACAATAGAATTTGTCCCGATAAAAAGATTTTCTCAGAATTATGTTTTCATTTTCCTCACGATCCTTTTTCTTGCATTTTGTAAAGTTATTGAATTTGCTTACCGTAGAAAAGTTCTTTGTTCCGGCACATAGTAAGTTAAGTCTGTTGGTAAATTCAATAACCAATTGATGGACGTTTTGTCCACAGACTGATATAGCCGTATCACTTACAGGTTGAAATCAATATCATTTCGAGGAGTTGAAGCTGTCATAACCCAAAGCTGTATTTAGTTATGAGGAAAAAACACGCACATACCAAACCGTTAAGGGCCGTGGACACTGGTAGGTTGAGGATTTGGTCACGGGGTGGAATAATTATATGTTTCAGATTTTTGTTAAAACATTGTGACATACGTTAAATAAATAATACAAAGTGCTCAAATACAGTTATATTTTTCTGAAATACTATTAGGAATTACATTCAAACTTCTGTTTTTTGGTATCTTCAAGGATTGAAGTTTGTGTAGGAGTTAACAATATCAACATCTAAACTTCCAGCATCTGCTTTCTGTCGAAAAACGGCAAACACATGGAATTATCTAATTCAAGATGAATTTTGTAACAAGTGATTACCGCCCGGATCCGAAGGATGGGGAAGGTAATGCTTTCAGTCTGTCCAGAGGGGTGGGGGGTTACTCAGATCAGACCCATAGCTGGGGGTCCCATAGCCGGGGGTGTACTCAGATCAGACCCATAACCAGGGGGGTACTTAGTCCCACAGCCAGGGGTATTCAGTCCCACAGTTGGGGGGGTACTCAGTCCCACAGCTGGGGGGTACTCAGTCCCACAGCTGGGGGGTACCCAAGCTGAGTACCCCCCCTCCAGTACAAGTCAGGCTGAGTACCCCCCGCTGGTATAAGTCAGGCTGAGTAGCCCCAGTACAAGTCAGGCTGAGTACACCCCCTGTACAAGTCAGGCTGAGTACCCCTGGTATAAGTCAGGCTGAGTGCACCCTGGTACAAGTCAGGCTGAGTACCCCCCTCCCCCATACAATCAATGTACAAGTCAGGCTGTGTACCCCCCCCCGTACAAGTCGGCTACGCAGCGGGCGGTATGCCTCTTGCGTTCACGCAGGAGGACTTTCTTGTTTAATGATCTATTACTTGCTTTTCCACATTTATTTCATTGAAAATGTGCATTTTGCTACTAGAAGTTCATGACATATTTTCCTTCATCAACTCCATTACAAATCATGCCTCGATTCGCAGTGTTTTGTTTGTAACTTTTGAGACCATTTTTCGTGCAATGTTTGCACTTGAATAGATTGTACAAACTTATCAATACTGAAAATAAAATGGGTACAAAACTACCAGAAACGTATGCATAATTTCACCTTGTAATTAATGGAGACTAGCTTGAGTCATCCACTTTGTTTGAGATGTTGTTTCATTAATCTTGTCGTTCCCTGTCGTCTCGGTAAACAAACACACACACACACACACACACACAGATCCTTATATTTTTAGTACTAATAGATATGTACCTGCAATAGAACGATCCAAAACAAACGCATAATATTGGGTTATAATGATTGCGTGTCACCTCACACAAATATCAGGTAGTGAAAGTTTCACCAGGTGGCTTGTCAGTGTGAAGGGGTGCAAGGGCTGTGAAGGGGTGTGAAGGGTGCAAATGCTGCTGCAAAGGGTACAAAGGCTGTTACAAATGGTGTTACAAAGGGTGCAAAGGGGTGTGAAGGCTAGTGGAAAGGTGAAAAGGACTAGATTGTCTGCACTCCTTTGTACCCTTCTCACCAACCTTCACAACCTTCTCACCAGCCTTCACACCCTTCTCACCATTTTTGTCTGCTCACCAGCCATTGCACCCCCTCACCAACCTTTGAACCCTTATCATCAGCCTTTGCAACCTTCTCATCATCCTTCTGACTCCTTTCACCTTCTCATCAGCCTTTACACCCTTCTCACCCTTTGCACCTCTCACCAGCCTTCTCACCCTTCTCACACCTTGAACCTCCTTGCCAACTTTTGCATCTTCTCCCCAGCATTCAAACCCTTCTCAAGAGTCTTTGCATCCTTCTCACCAGCCTTTACACCTTTTTACGAGCATTTGCACATTTCTCACCAGCCTTCACACCCCTTCTCAACCTTTGCATCTTCTCACCAGCCTTTGTATCCCTTCACACCCCTTTGCATCACTTGGAACACTTCTACATAGATGTTAACTTTTTGAAGGCCAAATCACAAATGATGGGTTTTTCACAATGCACCAGTATTTATAGACTTCTAGGATGCCAGAGGTGTAAAGGGTGCAAAGGGGAGTAAAAGATGTGAAGGGTGCAAAGGGTGGGAAGGGGTGCAAAGGGGGTGGGAAGGGTATGAATGGGTGCAAAGGTTGCAATGGCAACCTAAACTAGGTTTTTGGGTCCCCACCACCTGTGAGTGCAAAATTTTCAAATAAGTTCAATTACATGCAGTGTTAAGATGCCCCCACCACCTGTAAGTAGAACCACCACCCCATCTACATTGACAGAAAAGCAAATTGTCTCCACCATGGACCCAAAACTTTGGGGCAAAAAGCCTGAACCAACCACTAAGGTGACTTTAACGAGCCACCAAATATTGTGTGCAAATGAGGTACTGCTGTTAAATTTGGTTGTTTGCCTGATAAAAATTCTCCCGAAAAACAATTAAACCAAATATTCACCTGAACTCAGTCTGTGGACTATGTCGACAAATCAATTGTCATTCGACACAGAAGACCAATTCAAGCAATTGTAGTAATCATTGGTAACTTTTCCCCATGGTAAACAGCCAGATGTAAAATGCGCGAGCGAAATTGCAATTGCCATGTATTAAAGTTACGTAATTGTTTTTTTTATGCCCGTTTTGAAGCAATCCAAAGTCTCGTGCATAATTGAGTTTTTCCAAATGGTAGGTTAGTTCTTTTAATCAATTGTTAAATGCAATTTAAATTAGTAGTAGTAATCAATCCAAATAAGCAACAGTGAATTCATTATGCTTAGTTATGTGAATTTATACTAAACTACTAGCCATAGTAAATTTGCAGTTAAATGTTTCATGGCTGTCCATAATGAATTCGCAATTCCTCACTTGAATTGACTACTAGTTTGAATTGCATTGATAAATTAAATCTTAAATCAGTAGCCATAGTGAGTTTACAGTTGCTCATATGGACTAATTACTACCACTAGTTTTAATTGCATTTAACGAACAATTTGCTAAATGAACTGACCTACCATTAAGGAAAAACTCGAATGGTTAATTTTGTGGTCACAGGCAAGTGTTTTCTGTGCGGTGAATTAAATGCACATAGCCTCGAATAACGTTATTTTGTGCTAGCACTTTGAGTGAACTTGTTGCTTGGTAATTGCACTCGAGTACACCCAAACAACTAACACAGCTGAAGCCTTTTCTGTCAATTTTACATGCAAAGTAGTGGTCAAACATAATTCAAACGGTATGTACCTATTTTGGATGCACTGTACACAGTAGATTCTATTTGTTTTACAAATAAGATAAATGAGGCACCAAAGACCTTGGATTCACGATATCCTCGCCAATCGGCCATAGTGAAACTGACAGGGAGGAAATGGAACACAACCAAAGAGAAATATTTCAGAGGATAATTTCCCCTCCCTGTCCACAGGTAAATTGGGTCATCTCGAATCTGGAAACTGAGTTGTCCATGAGAAATTCACATTCTCAGCTGAATTTCGCAATAGGTGTCCCACCATTTTGGCAAAAATGGCACGGACATAATTAGTATTTGTCGAGTGACGCCACACAAAGATATCTTTTCCTCTTCTCTTGGTGATACATCATGACCTCAAGACATGTCACTTGAGCACATTATGATTGCATCTTGGTGCATCTTGTAGCCTAAAGGACAATACATTTTGTCATTCTTTACAACTAAACAGGTAGTTGTTTGACATTTTGAAGAAAAAGAATCATTTTGCAAATATGGTAGGTCGGAATAGTTTATAGGGCATGTTTCAAACACCACCCAAAATCATTTAAAAGATCATGTGTGGTAGTAACCACAGACAGACCTTCGTATTGGTCCTGTTGGTTTATTTCAAAACTCCATTCATTTTCTGATCACAAATAGGTCTCAAGGGAAAGACTGAAAATATATACTTGGAGAATGGGTCCGAAAGATTTGTGTTGTGAGTTTAAATATATATATATAATATTCAGACTTTCATAGAGGGTGAATATTTGTCATGCGGTCCACCTTCACATTTGCTTTTGGACAGCATTGAGAACTTATCAAAGTGGACTACACGTAAAATCAGGTGTACATTGAAGGCCTCCGGACAGAGACACATTTTCACGTCAACACCTCGGGCAAAATACATTTTTATTATCATATGAAAGTTTTGTTTAGGTCCTTCAATAGAGCACTAGTAGTATGTTGGATGTACTTGGTTAAATGTTATTTCATAGTTTCATTGCATTGTGTCACTTCCAACAAAAGTCATAAATAACGCAAGTCTAGCGCTTTGAAATAATTTTGATGACGGGTTATATTTACATGAAAGTAGAGAGTGGATGGATTCATTGTATATTAACATCCATTGCGCTTCATTAAGATCTACCATTAAAAATCACGCAAATATTCCTCTGAAATATTTACATTGAACATTATGTCTGCAAATAGAAAGTTGACCCGAAGGAAACGAAAGTTGCACCATGGTCCTTCGTCATTGCTGCGAGCAACCATACAGGAATATGGAATATACGATCGACAAGTAGATGCCTTCAAAGCACAATTTATTGACTCGTTTGATTTCTTGGAGAACTGGCAGAAAAACATCAAAGTGAACGAAAAGGTAACAACATGTTATCTGATTTTGTCATACAAGTTTTGCGTTTGATGTATGTGTTTATGAATGATTCACCATGCATGCAGATTGAAGTTGGAGAAAAGACTCGATCAAATGTAGAGATTACGTTGTTTTGTATTATTGATTTGAAGCCAGTATATATCTATCGCTACTGAAACAAAGTTGTACTTTGTGTCGATTTGATTGTGCTGACTCGATGCATCGCAAATGAATGCTTACTGGATTTTTTCCGAAATGAATTTCACTGAATTAACGAATTTAGTGAAACATGACAAAATGCAAAAATGGTATGATTACCAAAGGTATTGCCCAACTGGCAACTAATACATTACCATTCATAGTAATAGAATGTACATTTCCATTACTACCTCTGGTTAGATATCTATTATGATTCACCACTGTGAATAGATACCATCTGAGAGACAGTAATGGAAATATATTTCTTACCACTACATCTAGAAATGTATCTATTATAATTTATGGAGTGTCTCTGGTAACCATACTACTTCTGGATTTTGTCTTGATTCGCTGAATTCGAATTCAGTGAAGTTATTTAGGAAAAACTCAATTAAACTTGGTTTTTGTTACCATGTTTTAATCTTGAATGCTTTCTAATTTTCATCCACAGGTTCTTCTCCAAAATACGCAGCAATCAACTACGGATCCCTATTGTACGGATACGGATTGCCTCTCACGGGATCTATCACTAGAAGAAGAACTGCAGGTAATCTATAGTTTTCCTTACGAGGACGCCAAACTAATTTCCTTATTTTAGTAGCTGTTTAAAGTCCTGAATCATGAAAAATATTTTATTTACATTGTTTCGTTGCTTTGATCTGTGCACCATGCTCTAAAGTTTTCGCTGATAGATTTGGAACAGTGAATGTACAAGATAGATCATTAAATAAGCAAATGGGTATCTTGCATGTTCACAGAAATATCACAGTATCAGAAGCATCGAAACTAGTGTAGCATTGCATCTTGTTTCAGTCTTGACACCCTCCATTCAACAGTCTCTTGGGGACAGTAACTTGTGTAATTTTATTATGTGACAGACAAATTATTAGTACCAGTCGATGCTGTCTAAATTGATTATACAATGAAGCAGCTTATGGTCGATTGTATGAATTGCACGATGGCTCAAGGTTCATCACGCCATTTCATGTTCCAAACTGCTATGCCGCCTAACTACAAAGCTTCAAAATTAGCTTTAACCAACAAGAAAGTCCTCCTGCGTGACCGCAAGAGGCATACCGCCCGCAGGGTGGTGAATCAAGATAGTGAATTAACAA
>JBCAUG010710693.1:0-13280 GCA_038406175.1 Haplosyllis leylae
GAAGGTGGGTTACCTGGACAAGGTTGTGAACACATTACTTAGGTGGGTGGCAGACCAAACCCCTTGATACTTGCCTGGGACAGCTTACTGTTGGGACTGGTGGCCACTAAATGAGAGAAAACCCAAAAAATGCAAAAAAACCATCTGTACACATAGAGGGGGACCTACTGAACCATTTGCAAAAAAAACCATCTCAATATGTTAATTATTAAGGGAGATATTGTCATTTAAAGTTTTTAGGTCATTTTCAGTTAGATTCTGTCATTTGTTGCTGAAATATCATGTGGGTGTTCCATTTTACTCAAGCTATCTCTCATTCATCCATTTGGAAGCACCTATTTACAATATTTCAACAAATGGCACTTGTTGGCCTTCTTTACATCAAAGCCTTTTGTTGCTCCAAATTGGAGCTTGTTATCAATTTTGGCAATTTTCTTTAAAAACTCACTATTTCTGCATAATTCTACATAATTTTAACCACAACACTCCTATCAATGACCAAATGTGTCATTTCAATCATTTGAAATGTCACAAATGACATTCATGGTCATTTAACCTTAAATCACACAAATCCATCAAATTTCACTAAAATTACCACCAATTTATTGTTTCACACACAGGTGACATTTAAAATATATATACACATATATCTTAAATAATATCTTAAAATGTCACCAACATCATTATTAAATGACAATCAGTGTCATTTAACATGGGGTATCCAAATTAAATAAAACCCTTTTAAAATAAATTTTACTCTATTCCATTTTTCACAAATTTCATTATTTTAACCCTTAAATGTCTTCAAAAATTTTAAAAATGTCATTTCCATTGACATTTCACACACTACTATACACATTCTCAATATAACCCATTTTCCATAAAAATACTCAAAAATATCTAAATTCACCAAAATTTACCTATTCTTAAATTTTGGGTCCAGCACCAAATTTCATTCCATGGTCCAGCACCACTTCTGGCACCTGAGCCACCCCAGAAAATTATTTATCTGTCACTGACATGATTTGTGGCAAAATGGTGTCTCCAACTTAAAAGACCATTAAAATAGCAGAGCAAACACAGTTGCTCCCATGCTTTGTCAAGGGCAGTTACTGTTTTGTTCCTGCTGTCAATCACGTCTTTAACAATTAATTTCCATATTTTCACCACCACTGTCAAAAGTGGTTCAATAATTTTTGGTAGCAGTCAGTATGCCGCAACTTATCTCTATTTACCTTTAAACTTACTTTCTCTTTCAAAAACCTCAAAATTTCTTAAATTTTCAAAATTTTCAATAATTCCCAAAAACGGTTATAGCACGATAAATGGTGCATTGTCTGTGTCTGGTCAGTACTACTGGGTCTCTGGTATCTTTTGGGGGGATTTGTAGTATAATTTGTATAATAAATCCTAAGTTCCTGAGTGCAAAATTCACAAAATAGAACCAAATATAATTTTCTCCATTAAACCTTAAAGTTTATTAACTCCTCATTGACCAGCATGACTGGTCTATCTGATTCCCTCGAATTATCATCTAAATTAGGGAACAAATACACTTTTTCCAAATACCATAACTTCAACAAAAAAAAAATGTAATTCAAATCTTTACTCCTAAAACTTCAATCCACCAAACAAACTTATTTCACATGTATTAATAATTTTTACCTGTGTGTAGTGTAGTGTGTGTGAATTTATTGTGTGTCTTGTTAATTTTCACTTTTTTACTCAAAATCAACGATGGATCAGGACAGAATTAACCTGGGCACAGAAGAGGAAAACCCTCTCCTGAGTCCTGATCTGAATTTTACCCGGGAAGTACAATCTCTACTAAACGGTGGTTCATCTACCATATCACCTCAAAACCTTCCAAATGTCCCCGTGGATGTAACAGGGGGCATGAACAATCAAACATCTACATCTGTCAATCAAACAAATGATGATGGCAGGGAAGTTGACAACAACAAAAATGATGGACAATTTCAACAAAATAACTTCGTACAAACATTTTTCAACATGGGGATGGAACAACAAACATCCATCTTACTATCGTACAAGGAGGGTATGGATGCCCTTGAAAATCAAAACAATAAATTTTCAAAAATGGTCAGTGACTTCTCCAAGGAATGAGAAAGGTCGAACAAACAAATGGAAGAAGTCATTGAACAAAATAGGAAACTAATCGAAAAAATTAAAGAATTCCATGGACAACCCAAACTGGAACAAATCGATGAGTTGTCCAACAAAATTAAATCGGAACTTATGGAAGAATACGATTTAAAAATCAAAATCTTAGAAGAATCACATCAAAGGGACCAACAGGTCAAGGAAAAACAGTGGGCAGATGCCCAGGAACAACTTAAACAACAACATCGTATTCAATTAGAGGTTCTCACACAAGAACTGGAACACTCTAAAACCAAACCAAAACTGGCTCCTAGAGCCCAAAGTACATAAACAAGTCCAAAGTTGATGTTGGTACGTCGACTAGGTTAGGGGAGTTGAAACAGGACGTGTTCAACTATTTACCGGGAACAGTAAAAACCACTAGGGGAGGCACAGTCAACGATAATACCACCATTGATTGGACAGATGCCTTACCCAAGAAATACATCCATTTTACGACCTCCACTCCGAGGAGGATGTTGGAGGACGAATTATCGGAATCAACCAAAAACGGATTGGCAGCACCGCTGCCAGCAGATGTGGTTAATACCAACCAACAAACTCTTCAGGTTCCTCAATCTAATCTCTCCAAAGCCGCGTCCTTTCAGGGATTAGCAGCAGAGTTTAAAAAGATGAGAGAACCTAAATTACAAAAGTTAAAGGGGGGTAACACTCCATCTGCAAACCTCTTCTTAGTTGGGTGGATCAAAGAGGTCCGTTCCATCATCAAGGATCGGGACCTATCTGACTCTTGAGTCAATACAACTAATAAAGGAATTTTCCGAGTCTAAGGCTCGGCAACAGGTCGATTTCTATATCAATACCTGTATTAATCCTTCCTTGGAAGGTCTGCTACTACATCTGAAAGCAGCCTTTTCATCAGGGGAGGATGAATCATCGGTAAAATTGGAGTTTTACTCAAAGAAACAGTCAGGTAGGGAAACTGATGACGACTTTGCGGAGTCATTACAAATCTTGGCCCGCAAGGTCATTAACATCCAACCAACTTTTGTCCACAAAGTGGACAAGGCTCTAAAAACTCAATTTGCCAATAGGCTGAAATGTGATGTCATTCGCCCTTTGGCAAAGGGCCTACTCTCCACTAAACATACAATAAAGGGTCACTAAGTTTGGGGAGTCTTCAACTTATCTCATAATAGTCAGCAGTCGGACCAAGGGTATTTCTACATAATGGGGTGACAGCAATTGTTCATCGGTGAAGTAGGTGATTGGTTTACTTCTGCATTTGCAACAAGTCGGGAGGTGATCTCCAAGGCTCAACATCCAACTTCACCAATGAACAAATACTGTGACCCAATTATGTGTGAAGTAGGAGTTGTAGGTTGTAATCCTGTATGGGGAATTATTGTTGCGGTGAGCTCACCACATCTCCAGTACTGTGATGGTGGAAGAATACAAAGACTTAGCTTAAGTACAGTCTAGTTTAATGATGAACAGTTGAAACAGTAAACAGTTTGTCCAGGATTACTAGGGACTAACTGTCACCACCTGTTACTTTATAGTCAATTCAGCTGCCCAGTCAGAAGCCAGGCCATGCAGATTTCATAATCACTACACTGCCGAAATTAGTTCCCCTTCTGGGTAGGAGCCAGAAGCTAGCTTTTTGCTCCTTTCCAGGTAGAAAAATAAACTTAATAGGTGTAACCAGAGTTTCCAAAGCGATTGGATGGGTTAAAGCGATTGCATATGACGCGCCGTTGGGGAGTTAAGCATTTTACATTGAAATGTTAATTAACTGCATTGGAACAGAAATGCACGGATTGCATCTTAGGTCCTCGTTTTGCATGTGAATCTAATTCAACTTGTTACAGTATCTAATAACATTTAAATGTTCTAACTTTGTGTTAGCATTTCTCTTTACTAATTATTAAATGTATTTCAATGAAGATACATTGATTCACCTCTGGTGCGACACCTGCCTATTCCGCCAATATGGGTGTACACTGTACAAGCGTGTATATGGCATGGTTGGCCTGGCTTCTCTTACATGCATCGGGATTTGAACCACCAACGCAGTGGTGAGCTGCTCAGTGGTGTGTGACTAAGTCTGACACTTTACCGACTGAACTATCCCGCCGGCCATAGATGGTGATTGGTTGAACACATCATGTGATTTACTGATTGGCTACTGGGGAAGGTGCATGTGATGCAATGACATTGATTGGATATCCTTTGAGGAGGTGGACAGTTAGCACATGATTTGCATGTGATCAATACATGTGAACTATGTGGAAATGAATGAGGAGGTGGTGTCTGAGGGATTGACGTTCTTTTGATGATTGGGGCCAAATATGCACACGATTTGCCTCCCAACTCCTCAGTCTCGCTATTATATACATTCAACCTGTTACAATTAGCTTTGATTGACGATACCAAAAGCACTGCATTTTAGATACCCGACATCAATCTACCTTGGTGAAGTGGTTTATTTCTGTAAGTGACTAAACCACAATAATGTTCCGTATTTTAGTAAAACTCAATGCAAAGGCAGAATTTATTTGCGAGAAGCGCCAGAAACATCACAGAAACGAGAAATTTATTGCAAACGAAAATGGCATCTCTATTACAATTGTGTGTACCTCGATCAAAGATAAATGAGCAGGTTAAACCACCGGATACTAATACAACAATTTATCCCCACATTGATTGGGATACGAGGCTCAGTACGTACAATGATTGATAAGTCAATTTCACTTTAGTTCAGATTATAATTATCAGGAGTCCAGAATCCAACAGTAAAGTTAAATGGAGAGTTATGACCCATTGCTCCAAGGCTTAATGAAATACAAGCAAAAGGCTATACGATGGGATTTACAATGATGAAACTTTATGTAACCTACAAACAATATTTGTGTATCAACTTCATAGATACCTTAAATTTTACTTTATTTTTCCAAGTAGAGGAACAAGGTTTTCAAAAACAAGCTATAAACTTCAGTTTTCATTGAGTAACTTGTCAAATATTTAAATGAACTTTTGAACTGTTTAGTTTGACTCTTCAAATAGTGTGAAGTCTATGAGAAAGCAGTGCCATGGACCAAGAAAATTCATAAGCAAATTTTACTTTCGTGCTGAAGAAAAGAATTATTTCTGAAAACTTATAAGAAAATGGTGTTGTGTTTGGAAGGTGCTTATTAAACAGAAAAAAAAAAACTTTTACTTCGAATTTTTGGCATGTCTGATCTGAGTATCCAAAATATAAACATTTTGTGATGTTATGAAATATTTCTGAGCAAAACTGAGCAGTACTGGCCAAAGAAAGGCATGATGTTTATGAACCTTGGGACAAGGGTAATTTAGCCACATATTGTAAGGTGCGCGTTCTGCGTACCTCTTTACGAGAGTAAAGAGTAGTCATAAGGTTAACTGTAGTGTGTTTATTCTACTCTGGCCCTATTAGCAGTGCACTTTATATATACGGGTATATAGCGGCCTCCTATTGGCTGGTGTATTATGGGTCTAGGGTATGGGCGGAGCCCTCCCTGTGGGTGCTTAGGCACGTGTCGTACCCTGCAGTAAAGATCACATAGAACACTAAATACAATCTATGTCCAAGATCCCTGACAAACGTGAGGTATGCAGTTTCGGGAATATTTTCCTTAGTATGCACTAGTTTGTTTATATTTTTACTTCAACTGGGCGAACCTTTGCCATCATTTAGCACTGTTGTAAATACGTTTTTGAAAATTATCACAGACATGCCATCTTGATCACCAAACATCAAGACAGTAGTAGGCCTAGTCATCATAACAGTGCCAAGGCATGTTCCTCAAATACCATGGAATCCCCTCTTTCAATCACTAAGCTGACTATAAACGAGCCAGCAAAAACAACTTTGGTTATATCTAAATTAAGATTTAATTGAAAATATTACGTTCATTTTGTCGTAGCATTCGATAACAATTCCTCTGTTTAGATTTAGAATTTCTATGAAACTGTTAGGTGATTTTTAGGCTGCTGTCATTGGTGAGAATTTGTTTTACACGGAATGCCATCATGATGGGCCCCTATTCCATAGCTAAGCTGACTCTAAACGGGCAAGCAATGATAAAATTTGAGTAAATGTGTGATATGCCATGCCATCTGGGCATTAATTACTTCCTGATATCTTCTAAATTATTTATGATAAGGTACATAATAGGAAATAAAGCACCACTTGAAGACAAACATATGTGAAACAAAGGCATGACAATGAATGCAAAGTCAGGAACTAATGGGATGATGGAATGTTTAACAACATAATACTGACAATATCCTGTGTGATTTTTCCTTGCTGTATTTCATTTTGCTGTAGCATTGGAGGGAGTCACGCTTTAAATTAGATCTAGGTCACATGACCAATAATGCCTCTGCATAACATTAGTATAAGAAACACAATGTTTGATATTCCTTGTCTTCCCAAGGATAAAAAGTAACAAGAAACAAGAGGACAATCTAGATTTTCACGACACGCGTTTCTGTCAGATGATTTGACAGATTTTTGCAAAAGGAAGAGCAAAAAAATCGTCAAAAAATGTCCCTAGTTGGGATTGAACCCATAACCTCTGGATCATCATGCCAATGCTCTACCAACTGAGCTAAGTCAACATTCAGTTGCCCACCTGAATCTTCGTGGCCCTTTTAAAGTCATGCTCTATTGATTTCAGAAGTGACCAAAGTCCAAAATGTGAAGTGGTGCATGAAACAAAGCTCACTTCAGAAATCTTCTGGCCAAACATACCAGGCTAGCACAGTTTGTAGAGCATTAGAGTGATGATCCAGAGGTCCTGTGTGCAATCCCGATTGGGGGTAATTTTTGATGAATTGTTTTTTCTCTTCCCTGTGTAGAGATTTGTCGGATAATCTGACAGAAATGCGTATCGTGAAAAACGCAAATGGAAACCTAACTTGAAAAGAACATTCAAGCATGGTCATGTTGATGACTTAAATACAGGGGACCCCCACCACCTGCTACCACCACCATGCTGATATTTTTAGGAGGTATCAATAAAGTGAAATACAAAGTAACTAAAAAGATAGATGGCAGATGTCTTCACATTGCCTTCTATTTGAATAATAATATAGATATGTATTGTTTGGCTTGCAAATATCTGTACAACATCTACAAGATAAAGGACAAGAGCAAATAGATACAAATTGAATATGTAAACAAGTGAATAATTTCCCTTTGGTGACTTGCTACGGATGAAAATGGTGTTGTCGTAGGCCAAATTTGTTTATTCCTGGTAATGATTACTATCCAAGACCGCCAATAACGTTTTAAAATTGAAGTCTGGTTCAATTCAAAATGGGTAGTGAAGACAACAAAAAGGGTAAACATGTTCAAATTAATATTGGATAAACATTGGGAGATTCAGAAAATGTGATAGAATTAGAGATTTACGTTAAGAATAGCAGGCGCACACGTCGGAAGAGCTAGGGGGCAGATGAACCAGAAAAATAAGCCAGCAATAAAAAGCAACAGCAATATCACCGAATGGCCAGCAGAGAGGTCACCTGAGCGGAACGAAAACTTTAAGACACTATTTTAAGCAGTTCTTTACACCATACACTTGGAAAACTTTGCAGCAGTCGTTTGGAGAACATACTATTTTGAGATATCCGTGAAAGTTCACTAGCCAATTAATGAGTAATCACACCTAACAGTTGGCTGAAGTTTCCATTACAATTAATAGTAAAATGCAGTTTTTTTTCAAATCTGGCATGCTGAAACCTTTTGAACATTTGTACATAACTTTAGATGGCCAAAGAAAGTGCTTGTGATGTGCCTATTTGAATAAATGAACATTCTTGTCATTTTAATTTGCATCTTCATCAAAATAATTTGGTTCACTAAACTTGAGAATGCATTACAATTGATAACAGTTAAAGCTGATTTTCAATAAAGAAAGACTTTAAATTTTGTCAATGAACATATCCCTGTGTCGATGTTGGAAAGAGCTACCTTAAATGGTGGAATCATAGCAGCCGTAGTTGTGACTTTTAGTAATGGCTGACATCCAAGATGGCTACCAACATAATAGCTGATCAAAGATTGCCGCCATAGATCTCCACCTGGATACTTTACTTTATCTAAGATTTGTTATTTACAATTATATTTTGTTTTCTGCGCAATTACTTACATCATCTTAAGAGTGTTACCCTTTGCCAAGGACCAGCAACTAAATAGATCTAACACATCCGATTTTACCTTGCATTATTTTCTTCAGCCAGAGAGACTTCAGCATTACTTTCTGACTGTGTCTTTCTTGTCTCATTGCTGGAATGAGAAGGCACTTTACCGCAGAACAATATTTCTTTTAAGTCATTCCGAAATTTTCGTCCACTGATGCAATAGAGAAAAAAGTTTACACCATTATTTGTAACATATAGTTTGAATGTTATTTGGAACATGAGCATTGATCTAGCAAATTTGACAGGAGTATCACTTTTCACAAAGGCTAAGTAAATGAATCTGATGTAAGTTGGAATAAGAAGAATTGAAAATAACAAGGTAACCAATAGCAACATGATGGTCAATTGGATTTCTGCACTTTTCATTGTTCTTTGTCTTTTATCAGTTTTTTGATATGCATTTGGATGATAATTGTTGCTGGGGAGGGTAGACCCTCCAAACATTGTTCTACTTTTCCTAATAGTTTGAACAATGACAGAATTCATATAAATTAACATTGAGAAAGGGATTATTCCATTTACTATAAAACTTATCCAAGAGTAAAATTTTGTGATTATCCCACCAATAGAATAAGCTGTGCAATGACTGCCATGCAAACTTGTGACAAAGAAATGGGGAACATTGTAGGTGAGAGTGAAGACAAATACTCCCAAAGCAATAAACCTAGCTCTTGTGGGATTACTGTATGTAGCAGCTCTGTGTGGCCATTTGATTGCAATGTATTTATCTACTGTCATAGAAAGAACTTGAAATGTGCCAGTCTGTAAACAAAACATATGCAAAAAAGCTGTCAGTTCGCATTCCCACAAATACCATTTGTGCATATTAACACCACTGACTAACCAGTAATGCAAGGCAGCACACATCATTAAATTATCATTGACACTTATTGCTGCCATGTAAATACAAGTTGACATTTTCCTATTTGTTTGTTTTGTCATAACAAGAAAGGATAAAGAATTACCCAGGAGGCCTAATGGTATCACAACAGGAAACCAATACCTATCAATTAAAGGTGCAACCTTGTATGTCATGTAGGTTTCTACTTTCTCCATGAATAATGATAAATCCTCGTTCACATTATCTTCCATACTAATGTTGCCCAACCGTGTTACTTGCCCAATAGTAGCAGTTTCCATGACAATTTGAGTTTTCAACCTGAAACAATGTTTACATTTCTTGTCAGTTTCTGATATCCTGGTAATTGCACCCATGCAAATAACATGATGTAAAATAACCAAATAATCATCATAAGGTATGATGAGATATGCTCTCTTGTACTCATTTACAAAAATTAGTCAAGATATTTTGGGCCACAAAGTATTACCAAATTAATACTTTCCCAAGCAAGAAAGCACGCAAGTGAGGAGTCCAGCATGGCTTTGAAACCCAGGGCATACGTCACTAAAAGCCCAAAACAGGGGTATCAGTGGCCCTATAAAAAGGACTTGTGCCCCACAAAAAACATTTAAAAATAACAAAAAAATACACTTCATTTTAATTACAAGTAACAAGGAAAGGAAAAAGTTTGTGAACTAAGACTGAAATTTGGTCATTTCTGCACAAATGATTATCTCACTTATTGCATTATAATCATAATTGGTATTTTCAAACCTTGACTGTTATGGCTGTGATAAAAGCAGTCAACTTGAACACATTGAAAATATTTATATTGTGAATTTTCCGAAGGGATTTATGTATGTATTATTCATACAATTCCTACAGAAGTGAAGGTAATGGTCAGACATTAAACGAATCGCGTAACAGATTCATTTAAACAATGTAAGATATTGTTTCCAGAATGTTGAGGCAGGTTGTGACATGTGAATATCACCTGCGAAAATCGCCAAACGATCGAAGACATTTGAGTTTTCCTAAAATTAATTTTAAAGGATCTACAGAATAATTCTTTGTAAAAAGCAGTACTCAAATCAGCAATATCTTGTGTAACAGAGACGATATTTAAATTGACCCTAATTCATGCTTCATTTATCAGATTCTCCAAATTCGCTGAATTCGTTGAATTTCTGTTCATTTAGGGAAAACTCAATTCCCTCTGGAAGCTATTTTATTTTTGGCTGAAACTGTTTAAAACCGCTTGATGCTAGGTTTGTACAAAAACGCTAGAAATGCCAGATTGTCAGAACTCGAATGACTACAAGCAGCTAAGTGATGAAGTACACATAAACTTTTAAGAGACAAGCCAAAACTTGTAAAGGGAAATGCGCGATGTGGAAGAGTTGGTAGCCTACTTCAGAACCTACGTTTAATTTAATAATTCTTAATTTTAATATTATCTTAAATAGTACCAAATTGTATTTGTCTATCAATTGATAATTTCTTCTCAACTAAAATCTTCATTCGGGGAAATACTAAAATTTCTGAACTTACCGTTTGAAGGCAAAACTGAAATGTATATATCTCTTCGTCTTATACAAAAGCACAAAATAGGCAAGATTGTCGTCTGATTCGACTAACACAGTGACGTCGATTTTAAGATTTTAATCTTACCCATGCGGGTTTTTCTCGATAAGCAAATCTGACAGATCTTTCAGATCTGACAGAAATACAATGCAATGTTTAAGAATAATTAACATTTAGAATTTCAATGTAAGGGTTATTTAATAAATCCAGTACTTGCTAGATTGTGGGTACATTCGAGTTTTTCCATAATGTTTTCGTTGAATTCGATGTGTCTATGAAGTAAGCAGGTCACCACAAAATAAAATACAAAGTGCTTCCCATGAATATACTGTAATTTATGACATGATATTTATGAATGACAGACTGTATACAATAATGCAACAAAGATAGGAAATATAGAAAGAAAGCAATAATTAAGACTAAATTTGATCTTTTTTAGACAGTGTCAGTCACTAAGTGTAGGTGACCTTCTCTCAGTGACATCACCAAATTTTAAATACATTGAATTCATCGAATTCAATGCCAATTATGGAAAAACTCGAATGTCAAATAATTAATCCAAACAACAGAAAAGAGTAGAAATCTACTTAAAGATCTGTCATATCTGACAGATCTGTCAGAAATGCCTATCGTGAAAAACTAGAATAACTCAGAATTTTTACCTGTCGGAGCCACACTTACTGCACGAATTTCAGAAACTTCAAATGAAAAACGTCACGCTCACTTGTGAAGAATGAGACCTTAACGGAACGATCAAAGGTATCATATTACCTCGAGAAAAGTTGTTTTAGGAGTAAAGAATTGGAGTTAAAACCTTGAATATTGTTGTTGCCGCCCGCATGCGAAGTATCACAGGTTGTTATATTTTCAGTTTGTTTGTCAGTTCACACACGGGGGGAGGGTGGGTAGCCCAGTCCCAGGTTCTTTCCCTGGTCTGTGGCCCCAGGTCCTTTCCGGAGGGAATCCCAGTCTTGCCTGGTGGGTACCCCAGTCTGGCTGGACGGGGGTACCCCAGTCTCGGGGAGGGATACCCCAGGACATATGTATGACAAAAACGTTTACAATAGACTGAAAATTTATGTATTTTTGTGTGACCTTGACCCTGAAAAAAATTGACCTTGACACTGAATTATATTGACCTTGACATTGAATTATATTGACCTTGACACCGCATTATATTGACCTTGATACTGAATTATATTGACCTCGTCACTGGCATTGGCCTTTAAAGCAAGTTTTTTCTGGGATACACAACGATGCCAGGACCTTAGGAGGGGAACACAAGAATTTATACACCTGAACATGAAAGCTTGTATTCACTGAAGTATTTATCCTACATATTCTAAATTAATGTATTTTCCAAATCCAAAGCTGATTTGTAAATAAAAAATGTTTCCCAAAAGATGGTAAATGTTATCCATCTTCTAATTGGTTAAAATTGGTCACATGGTTTGTATTTACTCAGTGGAACCCCAAATACAACTGCTATTGGGGGTTGTGAGTGAAATTACTACCAATACAAATTGTATTTGGGATTGTGAATAAAATAAAACTAATACAAATACGTATTATTTCTTACTGGCCCAATCAGATTGTGGGATCAGCTGCCGATATAGGATAGAAAAACAATAGTTCAACAAGAGCAGCTTGAACAAAACAGCCAGATAGACAGACAGACAAACACACATGTAAGCACATATACACACAGAGACCTGACTGAAACCATGACTTACCTGCAAACATGGATGGTATTAAATTGCTGGTTATGATTAATATTGCATGCAGCTTAAACTTTTGTGCACATCCAGCAAAAGATTAAAGTGAAGATCATCACAGGTCATATTCAAATGAATCCAAGCTATAATTTTTTGACCACTAAGACAAGGAATTTCATTTCAGTACATACTTTAACCAAGTCGATGTCTAAGTTTTAATATCAAGGTCATCAAGTACCAGCAAAAAGACAAAAAAGTCATAGTTTAACCTTTCCTACTATGTTTATACTCCTGTATTTCCGTTGAAAGATGCTTGGATTGGTTAAGGGCATCAAAAACTCAATGTTAATGTAGAGTTAGGCTTGATTTGATTGTATTCACTCACCCGAACATAGTTAATTTATTATACAAGTATCCCCAAGCAACCACCAATGTATTTAGTAGACTATGAACGTCTTTAATTTTTAGTTTGAAGTAAATTTATTGCTACAAATGCTAAGATTGTTTATTGCATTCGTTTACATTCAACTATTCCGAAAAAATGTTATTTTTTTAATGTCGTTGAATCTAAACCAGTATTCCCTTTGAATAGCTTTTGATGTAGTCAATACAATTCCACTTACATTTCCCCCAATATATGTGAAACTGTACAGTAATATAAATCCAAATACAGGTTGGGCACGGTTAAATCGAAGTCTTTCGTCGGCAAGGTTTTACTTTGAATTAAGTGGAAATTCGAACTACATTATACACTGTAAATCGAATTTTGTACAAAACTTCGA
>JBCAUG010710704.1:0-13280 GCA_038406175.1 Haplosyllis leylae
TGAGTTGTTTGAGTCAGTGTACAATGATAAATTACATTGCTTTTTTAAAAGCCAGATGAAACTGGTCTCCAGGGACTGCCGTGAAACGGGTCTTTCTACTAGTATGTATTTATGAAGGCGCCTAGATTAAACCCTCTCTGTCAGCAGCAAGTGGAAAGAAACATGAGCTGAATAATAGACAATAATGCACATTCGATCACGTCAAGAGACTTTATGTATTTGTACGGTATCATTCTGTTGAATAATTCAGCCGATGGTGGATGGCAAGATTACTTGTTAAATAAATAGTTACGTTGTCAGGTTTCAGAATTTTTTATTCTTGAATTTCCATGAAATTGTTTACAGTTTGGTCATAATTTTGTCACAAAGAAAGTAATATTTAAGAGAGAATGCCTAATGTTAAACCTGACACACTCGCAAAAGACTCACTAATAACAACCTAATAACAATGTACACAAAATACAGGACAGTATGTATTGGGCATACAATAACAGTTGTGGCAATAAAAAGTTCATCCAATACAAATTTGTTGTAAATTATTAGGTCGTTAATAATGTACATATTGATTGGGAGTCTTGGATTTTACAGTAAAATTAAGTAATGGTCGATAAAACTGAATGAACTTTGCAATTTTTTTAAATACTCCTGGTACGAATAATTTAGAAACATTTGCTGCTGCGAAATAAAAACTAAACTAAAGTAGATGTTGTTTGAAATGTAGCTGGAAATTACTATTATGTATCTTAATTACACTACTTAACTGCAAAATTACTTTTTGTTATTAATCCCAGATACCAAAACTTTATCCTTACTGTCCATCTGTATTCAAAATCTTTGGTCGAAAATGCCCAATATATTTTGTGAAGATGTTGTCTTGGTCAAAAAATAGGCGCACTTATTATGTAGAGGAGTGGGCCAAGAGAGACAGCAGTTAACGAATCTGTTAAGTGTGTAGACCTACGAGCTCTGTTTGCGTTTGAGTTTGAGCTTCTGTTTGAGAGTTTTGGATACAGTGAGATGCTAATTCAACTGTATCCTAGGTGTTGGATACAATTGAATTAGCATCCAACTGCTGGATACTGTTGAATTAGCATCCCACTGTATACAAAAATGTAAATATTTTGATTTTTAATTCAAACACAAGCTCAAACTCAAACGCAAACAGAGGTTAAAAAGCACACTGTTTAGTGGCTGAGAGTCAGCAATTAACGAATAAATTAAGCATATCATGTCCTGTTACCAAATTGTTAGTGATTAGTATTTTAAATATCAACCATAAGTACGACACAAAATTTGGACAAAAGTTTTACCCCTTTACATTTTAAATCGAGATAGTGTGAAGTCCTAGTATACGTGTCACTTACAAATCTCAAGACAAAAGTCGCGTGATATCGTTTCAAAATTTCATTTGCAGGTAGATTTAATTTCTATGTAGATCTAATTAAGAGGATGCCATTTAGAGTGTGGTTTCGAATTCAACACCTGTGCTGAAAGCTTAATAGCATTCATATTGATGTAATATCCAATGCTAATTTCAGTCATAAAGCATTACGACAGAGTGCCAGAAGACGGCCTCAGGAGAGGTTGCCAAAATTCCCGCTGCGACCAGAAGCGATGGTGCGAACTGACAATATGGATGAGAGAAGGGTTTGTTCTTTAAATGCTTTAAAGGTTTCATTTAATCTTGGCGAATTCGAGATTAAAATGTTGCTGACATTTAAGTTAATGGCAAGGATAAAACAATAGATAACTTGTTTTGGCAACAATTGGCTTGTAAATTCACTGTCGTTCAGTGCGTACATTGGATAGAGTACCAATGTAAACCGGGAAATGGGGGGGGGGGGCAAAATCATGCTACAGTAAAATACACTAATATTACCGTGGTTTCTGTATCGATATTTTCTATTTTCTTATGCAGGAACTTTTGGAAAAGTACCTACAAGGTGTATTAAGATGTCGTCAGTTTAGAAATCATGAAGAAACGGTAACTACACCTGCAAATTGCAAAATGAGTCGATAGTAATAATAACTGTTTGACACTAATTTTGAATGAGTAAATAGTAATTAACAATTTCGTCGTTTCGTGCAGCTTAAATTCTTAGAAGTTAGCGAGCATTCCTTCGTGGATGGCCTGGGACCCAAGTTACATGAAGGTTTCGTTAAGAAGCGTTCCGGTGGTCGTAAGGCTGTCAAAGGATTTCTAGGTTGCATCAACTTTGAATCCTGCACCAATCACTGGAGTGAGAGGTAGGTCCAATAGAAACTGCCTTTACAGTCAGCTTATTTGGATATAAAAACAAGGTAACAGTTGAATGACTGCTATTTTCGGTCATTTGTGGTTTAAAAGGGGTAGTACATCGAATTGAATTATTTTACAGCGTATTTGTAATTAACCTTCTTTAATACAGGTGGTTGCTGCTCAAAGATTCATTTGTAGCATACGTACACCCAGAGATTGGTAGTGTCAGAGAAGTGATGTTATTTGACAGGCATTTTGAAGTTGAGAACGGTGTTCTTGCAACAGGTACCAAACACGGGTTGGAAATCACCAACATGTCTCGGTTAGTACACTTTGTACGTATGTTTCTAGAAAATGCGTGTCAATTTGAGAGATATTTTTGTACGTAAACATATTTACTGCAATACAGTTACATTCAAAGGAAATCACAGAAATCGCTTCTATCAGCAACTAAAATACAAGAGAAGCAGTTAACCAGTGCAGCTTCAAAAAATATTTTATCTGAGTTCATTTGTTATGTTTGGCATTGTTATTTCAGATCGTTATTACTCAAGTGCTGGACACAAAGGAAAGCTCAGGAATGGAAAGATAAAATAGAAGATTCGTTGAAATCTCTGGGTAAAGAATACACTCAGCAAAACAGACACGATTCATTCGCTCCACTCAGAGAAAGGTCTAACGCTCAGTGGTACGTCATAGAATTTAATTAATTGTAAACACGATCCCAAGACCACTTTACCACGGCTTAAATACGTATTCGCGAATTAGGAGAATTGACTTTCCTTTTCTTCAGGACGTATTGAATTGATTTTGTTTCGTTTTTATTTAGGTTTGCAGACGCAGCTACATACATGAGTCAGTGTGCAGATGCTCTTGAAGCTGCAAAGGAAGAAATCTTTATTACTGACTGGTGGTACGACTGTTTGAACCTGAAAAAAATGCATTTTGAATGTCTTTCGATCTTTACGACTACAATAAATAAGCATGAAACTTTGGATGAGGTAACACTATATTACATTTTCCTCGTGTAGGTTAAGTCCAGAGATATACATGAAACGACCTATCACGGAAGGTGATAAGTGGCGACTCGATGTTATACTTAAGCGTAAAGCGGTAAGTTTTAGTGTCTTGAATATACGTATCATGTACAACTTTAATTGTCTGCGGGAAAGTTGCTTTATCTGTTCACTCGCTGGGTCTTCAGCTGCTAGGTGCGCAAGATCTTTTGCATTTTTTGAGCAGATGTTTCCTTGCCTCGTTTACTATTTTTATACTAACTATTTCTATTTTAGGCTGAAGGAGTGAAAGTATTTGTGTTGCTATTTAAAGAGATGGAGATGGCACTTGGAATCAATAGCTACTATACCAAACAAACCCTGGCAAAATTGCATCCATGCCACGTCAAAGTAAGAAATTCTAATACCAAAAACGCACCCCATCGCGTTATTTTAGCAAAATGAAATTGCACCAGTGTTGTTAATCAGCATCTACTACAATATCATAAATTTGTCATACTAGGTATTACGGCACCCAAACGGTATAAACTTGTGGTCACATCATGAGAAGTCTGTGATTATAGATCAGCAGATAGCATTTGTAGGAGGAATTGACTTATGTTACGGAAGATGGGACACCAGCCAACACAAGTATATTTTTAGTCGTGCTACTTATCTGGTCACTATTGTGTCCGTGCATTAGATTGTAGGCTTGCTTGGGTGGCATTTTAGACAGCTGATACATTCTCAGACTCCCTTCATCTTACTCATTATCTACCAATTGTTTCATCTCTCTTTATCTCTAAATCAATTTATCTTTTCACCTACCTACCAACCTAAAGTCACTGTTAAGTTAAATCACAGAATCAAATGAGGTGTGACAGAATGCTGGTAAGCATTCTTATTCTGTTTTCTTTATAGTTCCACCGTCTCGAGAGGATTGACTTACCTGCTCACTGTAGTGTCTGTCCATCTGATTAGTTGTGGACATTTACAAAACTTTTCCAATTTTCAAAATTTGATCAGATTTCAAAACCGAAATGTGTTTCAGGACATTCGCTGCAGATTTAGTTTGATACAAATTTGGACCCCTCCTCCCCCCACTTCCCAACCCCTCCAATACAAATTTTCATTTCTTCATATCACATCTTACTCTTCATCTCCATATTGTTTCATGTCATTATCTCTCAAGTTATCTTCTCATCTACATACTTGAAGCAAAGTTGCAGACGAATTACATAATCTGATGCTGCGTGCACAATGCTGTTGTTTTTAATGCAGAACACTTAAAATACAAGACAGCCTCTCATTAACATTACGAGGTAATACCGACTTACACCCCCCCCCCCTCTCGTCACTCATTATTCCTTACTGATCATTCCAGGCCTAGCCTGGGGGGGGGGTCACGTACTTGATCATTCCAGACTTGCTAGTCATGCTAGACCATCCCTCGTACTACGTACGCCGTCGGTAATCATAGTCTGTAAATTTACGTAACTCAAGGGTCGTTGAAGAGGATGAGATGGATGTATTGTGAACAATTAGCTAGTAAGTCACTTGCTTTTTTCAGATTGACAGATCTAGGATCAGTACTGGCAGCTCCAGAGAGTGATCCAAATATTTTAGGGAGCACACCATTCACTGCTCTTGTCGCAGCCACAAGTCCAGGACCGCACATGGATCCAGGGGGTACTCCCTACAAGGTATTTACATAGGGTCGTACTAAGCTTAATTGTAATGTGTGTATAGTTTGACCAATTAAAATATTCTGGACGAATAAGCACTTGCGGCTAATGAATAGTTCATCAGTATAGAAACAATTATGCAGTTCTGTATTCACAGTTGATAACGGAGATATTTTATGTTCAGTTTGGAACTACAGCAATGTCGGCTCTTGCTGGTGCAACTGCTACAAAACCACAAGGTTTGCAACTTCCACCAGGTGTTTATGACCGATCTGTCAGCGCCACCTCGTGGCCAGAAACAGACAGCGATAAGCTTCGAAAATCAGTAAATTACAAACCAAGAGAACGGCACAGCATTGGAGCCATTGACACAGCTCCGTCAGGTCCAGGTAGGGGACAACGAATAAATAGAAAGATAATAACTTGAGTCACATAAATGATGAAATATCCGAGAAGTGCCTGCATTTTCTTGAGACAAATTAATTCTTGGTTTAAACTTTCATTTGTGGCAGGCATTGACGAAGTGGACAAGGAATCTAAGCGCTCAAAACTTCCGGCTATCGAGGGTAGTAATCCTGACATAACAATAAATGAGGAATCAGAGGAAAATATTGAACCGAACCTGAACAGAGCCAGTAATGACAACCAAGGAACTGCTGAACATGGCGAACATCAAATCTGTGATAGAACTGATTTGTCCGTGAATGCGAATGGAAATATTGGAGGAGGGTGTACTTTAAATAATTCTAGTCACGAAAATGAGATGCATGAAACTCGCGTACTGAAGAAGCAAGAGAGTATTACAGTAGAAGGTACTTGCGAAAGTGCGAGTTCAACGGACAGAGTGGCTGGTGGCGATGTTAGAACTACAGTCAATCAGGTTGTCATAGAAACCAAACGTGGTAATGAGGTTGTAGAGAGTGTAGAACTCATGTCAAAAATACACAGAAATAATAACGTAGACAAAAGTGAAAACAGTGATAGGAATTCAGTCAACGGGGACTCTAAACCAGATCAAAGCAGGAAACAGTTAACAAAACAAACTAGCATACATGATTCCCCCTCAGGGGGGAGTAAGCTACCTCTCAAGCGTCAGTTGAGTGTAGCTGAAGCAGAAGCTGAGGCGATGGTGGAAAAGGCTGAAGGCCAGGTCAGTGGAATTGTTTGATATTTTAAACAGAACCACGAACCATTATTTTAAATTAGATTTTGGCATATTCATGGTAAACTTGTGGGTTTTAAAATATTGCTTTAAAAACTTTTCTGTAGTTGCCAGAAACTGACAACATCTCTAAAAAGCTGAACCAACAACTAGCAAAAGACTTAAAAGTCATTGTGGAAGCTGGAAGTAGAACAGGCGGCAGAGTGGACAAGAAGGCGCAAGCAAGAAAGGTTTGGGTTTACAGTGATTGTATTGTAATGTAAATGTGTAAATGGTAGGCTTGAAATGCACAAGATTGTAGGCAATATAATGTGAAAAAATCGGGCGTCGTACACATTTTAGTTAAAATTAGTTAGTCGATTTTTTCTTAAAGAACGGCTTGTCAAGCATCTTTATTGCTGATTACTTTAACCTGTACAACAGTTTACTTTTTTTTCTTAGTGTTTTTCTTTTCTTACATTTTTTTGGAAACATTAGTCTCGTGGTTGAAAGTTACAAAGAATTATACAGTGATGTGTAAAACATTTTCTTTACTTTGGCATGCGCTTCTAGAAGTCGCAATTTACACGAGCAATTTTTAACACTCATTGAGGCTTCTCAGAAATAAAAGAAAACATTCAACCGTATTGCTAGTTGCGTCTTGATAAGCCTGAATTTAATTTCAGTGTTCAGAAGTTTTATCATTTGAGATTAAGTTGGTTCTTTGATGTTGAAATGATTGTGTAATATGTGCATTCTGTGGTAGTACTCGTTTCGTTACGTCCTCTTGTGTTACTATTTCTTTTGTTGTGCAAACTTGATTTATTACGTAGCGATGGAAAAGTGTAGCAGAACGTGTCAAAGAGAACTCTGTCAGAACTGGCGCAGGTGGAGATATGAATAATGACAACAGAGAAACTCCGTCCAATATGGGCTCGCAGGTAACAAGCAATAATAAGGCCTAGCCACAAATCAGCATGCTCAGTTTTAGTCGTTATTTTTTTTGCAGCTAATAGTAACTGTAAAAGTGCAAATTAACGGCTTTTGAATGATTTTGTCATTACACTGCTTAATTAAGACGGTTTTGAGCAAACATTTAAAAGCTAGAAATGGTGAGGAATGAATCCGCCATGAATTTATTTCACTGAAATAAACATATGCTTAACTTTTAACTTTAGTTCAATCATCTCATGTCTCAATATTGTTGTCTTTCTTGGTGAATAATGTCAGAGCACACCACTGGATACAACGATGTCCATATTTTTCAGTTTCCAACTTTACGCAATCTCAGACGCATAATGAAAGAAATCATATTCCTTTTTGTGGACGTATGTACGCGTCTAGAAGGGATTAATTAAACTAGAAGAGATGAAAGTCCTCCTGTGTGAACGCAACAGGCATACCGCCCGCCGCGTAGCAAGCGCTCACTCTGCTGCCCTACCGGGGGGGGGGGGGTTACCCCAGCACCCCCATGTCCTGACCTGGCCAGGGGGGGGGGGTACTGTGGGTGCCCCCTGCCCTGACCTGGCTGGGAGAGGGGTGCCCCAGGTACCCCCTGACCTGGCCCAGGGGGTGGGGGGTACCACAGGTCCCACCCTTTCCCTGACCTGGCTGGGGTGGGATACCCTAGGTACCCCCCCCCCGTCCTGACCTGGCCAGGGGGGGTACCCTGGGAGGTAAAAATTGCATCATAGCACAATATATTGTTAATATTTGAAACAAAACATTCCATTCAGTCGCCTGGATTGTGCAACTCGATAGCCAGTAAAATTGTGAATTGATGTTGACCATATTTTATCTTGAAGCTAATCTTTGTTCATAAAATCCAGTAACCTCTCTTTGCAGTACTTCACATGGTTGTTCACATTACAACTTTGCCCAATTTTAAAGTTTGCCATCAAAATCATAAGTTTCTTGGGTCGATACCATCATAGTGTTTTTGTACATCTGCCTTTCTATTTATTTATCCGTTTTAGGATAGGCAGCAACAGGTTAGTCCATTGGTCCGTATTTGTCAATGCGCATTAAATTTAAGCTTGAGCTCTCATTTGCCTTTTTGTTTTTCCAGGAACCTACGGAATCGGTATACATGTACTTACGTTAATATAAAACGTACTAACAGCGTGTAGTTTTGTACAGAAGATAACATTCAGAGACCCAGAAATGTGTTTGCTGTATTTAAAAAGAAATGCAGTGGGTTCAGGAAACAGCATGCAAAGCTAGCAAGTCACAATCCTTTGTGTGGAAACAACACCCTATTTGGGACCTTCGATAATACCATCTTGCGAGTTTTGAAGCCAGAATGTTTTGGGTTCTACTTTGGTGTTGCACCTGTTCGAGATGACTTGACTCTTGCAGGCTAGATTTGAGTAGAAAAAAATTAGATTTTGCTCGATTTTTAGATAAAAAAATTCGAAACTGGATCAGCTCGATGTTTTTACTTTTGATATATTTTGCAAACTTTGCAAGCTGATTTCAAGATTCACTGCAACTAATATTAGAGAGTATTTGCTAACAAAAACAATGAAGGCTTTGTAGCATGGTACAGTAGCTAGCTAACGAAAGAAGGAAACAATGAAAGCTTTATGGCATGGGAGACTTAACTATAATATATATACGGGGCGAGAGCACTGAAGAAAATAGGCATTACTTTAGTATTGATATACTCCAGAGTCCTTTTTTGCCAACATTATATGTCAGTAGAATAGCAACAAAAAAAAAGAAAACTAAATTGCTTTGAAATTTTATTTAATCAGCTTCAGCTATTAGATTGATCTCAATAAGCAAAGGTAGATTTGGTTCATGAAAATGCTTTGAGAAGATTTGGTTTATTACGTGTAGATTGCATGTGTCCAGTACACCACTAGCTTCGGACATTTTGCCGCACATGCTGGGGAAATTTTGTGATGGTGCATGTTGAGGAACTTTCCATATTAACTTTTGGTAAACTCTGTAAATTCAGTTTTGGGGTATTTACTTCATTGAAGTTACCAAAAGCGCTACCTTGGAGCAGTGAATCACCGAACTGCGCTCAAATTATTTTGTTAATTTACCAAACTGTATTTTCCACTTTCACGTTTTCCTGCCTGTAGAAGAGATTACTATTAGGACACATTAGCTTTTCCATTCTATTAGTAATATGTGAATAGAAGGAAGAATGGAAACATTCTGGTGTAATTCAAAATAAAAGAGTTCTCTCGAAAATTACCGACACTTTATATCAAAATCAACACAAAACAGGAATGCTTTTTACTGATGTGGGATAATAGTGTTGTCGCAAATTATTGCCAATTATTTTTCCTTTATATGAGATGGGGAAATCATTTAATAAGAAACGTGAATAAACCTTTCATATCTTATTATAATTTAACAGTCAACATTCAGGATCTGTTTCGTTTAAGGCACAACTTCTGGATGCATCAGAGCTGAAAACTACAAACCGAGATCTGGCCTTCTACTTAAGCGCCTTCATGACGAAAACCAGCACCCCAAAACCTACCACTCCTCCACCCAGACGAAGATTTGTAAGTTAATCTTCTATTTCTTTCAATAAATTTTATTTCAAAATATATTCTTAATCTTTTAAAACTATCACTTTTGTAAGTTACAAGTTGGGGCTCAAAATTTATTCGATGTTATGTAACCTTGTACTTGTATTAACAAAGACACTGAGAAGAAGACACGCACACGAGGTAAAACTGGAAGTAGCATTCAGTTTATTTGTTCGTTGGAAGGGTTTTTATTAATCATTGTCAAAATATCTTCACTATTGCTTTTTACAAACAGAAATTTGTTCTTTATTCAAATAGTGCAAAAAGGTCTGTTCTAATAACAAGAATACATAAATATATCTTCTCTCTTCGCTTGAGGTTAAACCTGAAAATGCAAACAATGTATAATTCAAATAACTTGGTTAATGTGGTATGGTTTTGAATGTCGTTACTCACGATTTGGCAGTGCAAATTGTTATTTGCTTAAAGGGGTTGCAACTGCAACGTTTACAAGGTTGTACAGCAATAAGGTAAATATTTTTCTTTGGGAATTTAGTTTTTCCTAATGTTTTTAAAAGTTTGCATTTTCGTTGACAATGGGGTGCAGAAGTCGGTTGACCCAAGTTATCAAACATACGGAAGTGTTGGAAACCTGACGGAGATCAAGTATGAACTGCAAAGTAATCAAGAAGATTCTTGGTGCACTGAATCGCGTAAATAATAAACGTCATATTTACAATTGTTCTTTTTTATGACATGTTTGCAATGTAGGCACAGAAAGCGCATGACTGGAAGGTTGATTTCAAGGAACGCTTTCGAAGGGGTGGTTCGAAATCTGTCGACCTGGGGTACCGCAGCGACAGCGACCCAGACATAAGGTAGAATATAGATGTAACTGGAACACATAGTAATTTCACTGCATGTACAGAGTTATTCCTACTTTTACAACTTTGTTTACGCTTGATGCTAAATATTTGGAGTGTACTTTCATTTCGACGAGGAATATAAAATAATGCTGTGGCGGCCATGTTAAAGTAAAGACTTTAAAAAACTCACCATATTTGCCGCCAAAGGAAATGATATAAATTATCGCGCCATTGGTGTCTGTGTCAGAAACGATAAATCCCGGCTGTATTTGCTTCCAGTTTCTTCCAGAGAAAAATGGAAAATGCACACATTAGCTCAGTGGATATGGAGGAATTTGAAGGATCAGGAACTAAACTGTGGGTTGGCAAGGATTACTGTAACTTTATCTACAAGGACTTTGTCGACTTGGATAAACCATTCACTGGTAATATAACCCCTAGTTCTCTTCGAACATTTCTTAGTTATTGTTGTATTGCTTTCAATTACAGAGTGAAATGTAAATGTGAATGCAGTTCTTGTTTTAAATTGGGGTCATACGATTATTTTTGATGCAGACTTTGTGGACAGAAAAAGAACGCCCAGAATGCCATGGCATGACATTGGTGCAGTTGTCTACGGTAAATGTGCTCGTGATGTGGCACGTCATTTTATCCAGCGATGGAACTACACAAAGGTAGAACGTGCATTATGTATTCAAAAATACTATGAACGAACTATTATGTTTTTGGTGATGAGCAGGTGTCGATAACTAGTTGCTGTAAGAGACTTTTGTTTTTGACAGGTGGAAAAGAGTAAAACCAATCCTGGTTATCCGTTACTTTTGCCAAAGTCAAACACTCGCGTATCCGTGCCTCATTCAGCACTGACAAACAGCTGTCAAGTCAATTGCCAGGTATTTGTTTGGATCAATACAAAAAGTTATCACACGTTGCAATTCAGGAAATAATGGGAGATGTTTAATTCAATCATGCAATCGTAGAACAGTAAATGATATGTATCACAGGTATTACGGAGTTCATCCAGATGGTCAGCAGGAGTAGAGCACACGGAACTCTCCATACAGAAGGCTTACCTCGACTCCATTGCAAATGCAAAACATTATATCTATATTGAGGTAAGAATTATTGAACTTTCATACTCATGTAAAGTATGCATGTTCTAAAGAGTAGTTACTAAGAGTACAGTGCACGATTTATTACTTCACAGTATTGCCCAAAACGATAACTACGAAGTGAATTAAAAGACTAAATTAAATGCATTGCATTTTGTAATAAAGGTTTAATTTGGTTTCAACTTCACTTGTTGTTTTTATTTTGTCATTTAACTTCACCTATTTGATTCCATTACGTTTCAGAATCAGTTTTTCATTAGCATCATCGGCCATGACCAGGTTTACAATCAGATTGCTAAGGCTCTATTTGACCGCATCAAACGTGCTCATGAGTTAGTATTAAATTCTGTCACATGATATTCTCATTGGATCTCATTTCGTCTTTCTGAAAATACTAATATATTTCATATTCTAAGCACAGATTTATCAATTCTATGAACTGACGAAAATTAAGCGTTGTGTTGTGCACGCGTCTTTCATTGCAAAATTTTACCCTTGGGTCTCACTTTCAATGAGACGTCAGCAATTATATTTCTCTTCAGCAAATATTGTCCTATTTTACAGCGGTGGAGGTAATCTTAATAGCCAAGACCCAGTAACAAATTAATGGTTTGATTATATACTTAATATTCACAGCAAAAATGAGACGTTCAGGGTGTATGTGGTTATGCCTTTGTTACCTGCCTTTGAGGGTGAGCTGGGAACGGCAACGGGTGCTTCCATACAAGCCATTACACATTGGAATTATGCAAGCATTTGCCGTGGTGGTAAATCAATAATAGAAAGATTAAGAGCTATTGGTATGTACACCTTTAAGAGCGATTTGATAAGCCATGTTTATTAGAAATGTGACAACAGCACAGCTGTACTAAAGAAAGATTTATTCATATTATTCATTTGTAGTGCCGGCTCCTTCTGAGTACATTTCATTTTACGGGCTGAGAACTCATGAAGAATTGCACGGCAGAATGGTATGATATCTGATGTTGTTATCCGAGAAATTAGACGTTAAGGCTCATTTACGTTGAGCGAAAGCGACAACAGTCGACCCCAGTAGTATAGACAAGCCTAAAACCTGTCAGCTCTAAGATTTGACTGAATCAGTGTTGTTTTTACTTAAGAGAATAGTCTGGTGTCTGACCTGCCTCCCTGCAGTCATCTGACATGCCCAGCCTTTTCATAGAATATTTATACACTCTCAGAGGTATTTTCTTCTCTCTCCTAGACACATGATTACACAAAATAAATCTTTTAAAAGTTACTTTCGCCTTTCAAAAAAATAAGTCAGATAAATATGTGGACAAAATGTCATACAAAGCAAAGCTTGACAGACAGATACCGTAATTTTTCACCAATTGAAAATATTAATGTACACTAACCAGACTAAAATTCTGATATTTACGCAAAGAATAACATGTAGATGAAACTTAACTGACAATTTGACTGTCAATTTTTTAGTCGCGCCTACTCTACGAGCGGAGCGACTTATCTGGTCACTATGGTGTCTGTATGCTTGGTTGTTAAACTTTTCGGACCACACCCCTCCTCCCACCCCCACCCCCATCCCCCCCCCCCAATAACACCAGATTTAGCTTGACATATGTTTGGACTGAAAAAGAACTTTTTTCATCTCTTCTTCTCGTCATCTCACTGTTCATCTCATCATTTTCAGATAATCAACTGAAGCATCTGTTAGCCAAATTTTAAGCTTATGTCTACATTTTCTAGGAAGTTACAGCCATTTTAATACT
>JBCAUG010710715.1:0-13280 GCA_038406175.1 Haplosyllis leylae
TTCCACCTGTCCTGACAATTGGCACAAAGTAACCACTATCCAGACCAATATTCCAACATTTGATGAGATCTCATTCAGTTAAGTTGGAGCTGCCACCATGTCGTGGGGTCATAAAGACAAGACACGGTTGGGGTTAGGCGTGTATGCTGGTTTATTGCAGGGGAACAAGTTGTACATAGCTCGGGTAGAATTACTGAAGTGTCTGCTGGTCGGCTGGGGCATGCTATATATACAAGGTCATGCATCGGCCTTGGCCTTGGTCAGGAGGGACTCCGACAGTAACCAATATGGAGGACAACTGAATCAAAACAAATGTTTCCTGTGTAAAAAGCAATTTATCTTGTTATAATAGGAACAGTCACCTTGTAAATTGGTCTGGATTTAGTCTCAGACCTCAGGTTCGGTTGGCCCAGTTCTCTGTTTGGGTTTGACCCAGACTTTGGACTGGGTCAACCCAACCCTTGTGTTTGAGATAACCCATACCGCTTACGTGGTGATCGTTCCTTAATTAAAACAGGAAAATAATTCCTTAGACTGATATTTGTGTTTATTCTACAACATTGCAAAATGCTTGTTGTTTTTTTTTTTTACAAAATTTTTTCCCAGTAATAATCTGTACAATACAACAAGAGAAACAATGTCTCAATTTCGCATCTCTGTACGGAATCTACTTTTAACATATTCTGTCCACTTCACTTGAGAAAATTAAATCAGAGTGAATGACTAATTTCACTCCGTATCAATTTTGGGTAAATTATGCCAATATGAGATTTAACTTTGACATTTTACATATTCCTCTCCCAGAAATCAACCGACTCAATCCTTAACGAGAACAAACACTGTGCTACATGATCTTACATGGGGCTTCCATGTAAAGGCCCCATGGGTGGCCGATACAAAGGTAGAGGCAAATTACCAGTTGCTGTCGCATAACTTAGGTCCGGCGGATGTGTCATCATGTGCTGTGGATGTGCTGCGGCGAACATATCTTGATAGCGAGCGAGATCGTGCATGTTATGCACCATACTGGGTGGTACCGTCTGAGTCTGTATGCCTCCAGTTGTTATTGACGGAGGGGGCGCAGGAACTACGGGGGGTGCAGACACTCGGATTTCTTGAGTATTGTTCCCTTGGTTTGTAACTGGACCGCCTGTCACTAACAGTTGAGGACTTTGAACAGCTGATGACGGTCTATTCATATCTTGACTATTTTCATGGTTAGAAGTGGTGTTCGAATTAACATTAGTTGCAGCTGCCAAGTTCGAAGAGGGTGCTGATTCCTGATAAACTTTTTTCTGATAATGCTCTAATAATGTTTTCTTGTCATATAAAACAACAGGTGCATTTGCAGGAGGGGATGTCCCAGGCAAAGGTTGTAGTGAGGATACTGTGCCTATAACAGTCCCTCCTGTGGGAAGTGGTGCTTGTAGAGCCAGGGTAGGTCCATCTGGGATGGGCAGCGTCTCAGTGCCTGATGGCTGTGGCTGCCCGGCAGCGTTAGTGTTGTTCTGCTGTTCTGCTACCTGAGAAGCCTTTAAACTCTCCTGATACAGCTTTTTACTGAACGGCAGATGATGCACACTCTTCACATGAGCACCAAGATTTCCCATTGTTGAAAAGTTACGAAGACATATGACACATTTGTGGGCCTTGATACCTGTAATATAAAATAAAACGGAAATAATTGCTGATGGATATATTTTTTTGTTTCCTTTATTTTAATGAAAGCTTTGATTCACTTTCAATGTTTTGAAAGTCAGTCAAATTCAAACTGTTTATCTTCATGCCTGAGACTACGTGGGCGACTACGTTTACAAGCGGCGGTCTATGAACGTAGAAATGAGATTTGAACCAAATTTTTGTATCGCGATTCCTACACACACAGGGTACCATGAACATCAAAATTTCATGTAAATGTCACATTAAAATTATCACCAATTTTGGTTTTGCTTTTTTAACTCCATGTAAGGTACATAAACAGCCGGTGCCTATGAGTCTAAGGCAATACTTTATTGCAAACAAAATACAAAATCAACTGTCAACATCCATGTTATTGACAGTTGTTAATGAACCTTATTAACAAGTTTTACTTGAGTTCTTCTCACCACATCTAATCAGCATAACCACAACTATAGGAGAATAATGATACAATAATAATTTTTTTGGATTGACAGAACTTCACCTCAAGGTTACTGAAAATCTAACTTAAAAGTACACAGTGAAACACTGCATCTGATAGATGTTGCAATTTACTTAGATAAAATGTAGTTGATGCTAAAACGGGCAATTCTGTACATACCTGTATGTGTGCTGACATGGGCTTCGAAACTTGTAGCGTACATAAACGTCTTGTCACAATAGGGACACTTGTAAATCTTCGTCGTTGCTGTGATACCAATTTTGTGTACAGTCTAATAAAGTAAATGATCAAGGATGATTTAGCCTCAATCAGTCAGTGAAAAGATAAAGAACAAAATCTAAGACCGACTCAGTTTACCCTTAAATGTAAAGACAAGTGACAAGATAGCTTCTAGGCTGCTTGCATGTAAACGTTCACATCTAATTACTTGACATGCATATTACAAATGACTTATTGACTTAAATCGCTTTTTGAATTCTAGTGACAACTGACTTCCTGAAATATGAAATGCGCGATGAACGACGCTTACTCTAAGATGGCCTTTCACATGTCCTCTGAGACCAAAATTTTTGCCGCAAATATGACAAATGTTGCGTTTTTCGCCTCGGTGCCTCATAGCAGAATGGTTGTCCAGGTCGGTTGCGTTTCTGAACACGCGGTCACATTCTTCGCACTTGTACGGCGCAGGGACTTCATACCCTCCATGACGAGCCATGTGCAGCTGGAAACTCCTCTTATCTCTGACAAACACAAACATTAATTAGTTATTTAACCTAACAATTTCAAACTGTCACAGGTTACACGGGTGCCTGCAGAGCTTACGCGACAGGAGGTTGTCTGAATTGAAATCAGAGCCACACGGAATTGCCTCAACTTCATAGTTTATTTTTTGTAGACAGCATTCATTACACTTGATAAAATCCTTGGAGCACAGTATTTTCAGGGAAGCAACAAGAACCCACTGAACTACATAGAAATATACGATTTTTACCGCCCACGTACGGGGCGGTTTGATCGTCCAAGAGGGGGAGGTGGAGCACCCCTGACCTCTGGTCCTAGGTCCCTTTGGGGAAAGGGGGGTACCCCTGGCCTCTGGTCCTAGGTCCTTTCCAGGGGGTACCCCTAGTCCTGTCCAAGGTCCTGCCGGGAGGGGGGGTTACCCCTAGTCCTGTCACTGATCCTGCCGGAGGGAGGGGGTACCCCAGCCAGGACATGGGTATCCCCTGGTCAGGACATTGAGTACTCTACCCCCTTCTCCCCAGGCCGGACAGGGGTACCCCCCCCCCTCCCCCGCCGACAGGAGAGTGATGCTGCGCCGCGGGCGGTAAGGCTCTTGCGATCACGCAGGAGTTTCTCTTGAGTAATGTGAATGCAATGACCCTGAGATTTAGCTGGAAAGAGTGAGGGGTATGCGTCAGTGTCACAGGCAAGATTAACTGAATCTAAACTGTTTCACCGGTAGATGTTAGAAATGGCAAAAATTGCTGAAATACCACTGAATGTTTGTAGTACAGGCTTCCTTAGATGCATTGAAGTGACTTTTAGTTAGTAATACCTTGCACAAGTAACACTGATTGAATGTGAACTCACTTAGTACTTTTGGCTACAAGAACTCCATGTAGACCACATGCAACTTTATTTAACAGTAAAAATTGATAACTATAAGCCACATAAAGGCATTGTAATGACTGGAACTAAGTAAAAGAATTTGGTACAAAGTGCATACATGATCCCTCAACAGTTCAGGAAACCAATCATTATTACTATTAAACCAGTCCAGTATTAGATCTAATCAGTGTTAAGTATGTCAACCTGACCCTGAGAAGTGAATTGCATGGTAAGCCTTAAATTAGTTAATGTCATGGCAGACAGATGCCTTGGTGGTCTAGTGGTTATGACACTCGCCTGGAATGCGAGAGACTGGGTTCGATCCCCCATTGAGGCACAGAATTTTTCAGTCTGTTGGAACCCACTGTTACATTTAGTGGCCAATTATGGGATTCATTAACTTATTGTTTCGTCAAAGTGTGAGGACACACTTTCCCCAGAGGGTAGGGGGGTGGGGGTGAATGTCACGGCAGACAGATGCCTTGGTCTAGTGGTTATGACACTCACCCAGAATGTGAGAGACTGGGGTTCGATCCCCTTTTGAGGCACTGAATTTTTCGGTCCGTCGGAACCCACTGTTACACTAATTAGATGACACACTGTGACAGCTGTGAAATGACTGGGGCTCATGTATAAGATGGACAAATATTGGGAATCAACAATCACATGAACTATAAACTATTAAATTACTCAAAACCATTGGTAGCAATCCTTTTGTATGAATAAACTGAAGAATCTGAGCATCTCGTGCTCCTTAAGGATCAAATCAAGAGAACAGACAGTTTGCCAATTGACTTACTTGTAGAACTCTCCGCAAGTGCTGCATTGAAAGGGCCTCTCCGTCGAGTGTGTGAGTTCATGTTTCTGTACGTATCGTTTCGTTGTAAAACTCTTGTCACAGATACTACACTTGTGGTTTCTTTCCGTCGCATGTTGCTCTCTGTGTCTATTTAACTTGTAGCTGTCAGAAAAGCTTTTCCCACATATTTCGCATATGTGATTTTTTGTGCGTGCGTGCACCTTCAAATGTCTATTCAGTTTGTAATTATCTTTGAATTTTTTCCCACACTGGTGACAGCTGAAGTCCAATTTAATTTTGTGGATCTTGGTTTGATGATTATACAGTCCTCGCACACTGAAGAACATCTGATCACAGTTCTCACACTTGATGTTTTTCTCCAATTTTACCTTAGTTTTCTTTTCCGTTGTTGATGACACCAATGATGCTGATAAGGCAACCTAAAAAATTGAATGATAACAATGCAACCAAACGATTATTATTCGCAGAAAGTAAATGGGAAAGTAACCAAATTCGCATGGCCAACTCATTTGGTCTTCCACCACATAGTATGGCATTCTTTTGGGCCAGGCTAGCCATGTAAGCTGAAGTTATGTTCTACTAAAATTTACTTTCAATTAATAAACCTCACTGACCGATCCAATGGGGTCCCAGGAACCTACTACCTAACCTCCATATTTTGAGGATAAATGTACAACGTTATGGCTTATTCACATACACGTAGACGGGTACGGGTTCAGATCCCTCTTCCGGGGGATTTCCCCCGGACTCATCTATGGCTACAGTTATACTGTGCAGAAAGTTCACACTGCGCACAAAACAGGACATATCCCTGTCCCTAAGGGCAGATCTCTGTCCCCAAATGGCTACTGTAGCCATTTCTGGGACAGGTCCCCATCCCCAGGAAAGGGCCCCGTACCCGTCTCCGTGTATGTGAATAAGCCATTAGAGGAAATTTTACGGTCACAATAATTACTCTTTGATTTGATTGCCATATACGAGTTTTCCCGTAATACACAAAGTTGGCAATGTTGACAACTTTGTACTAAATGTGATGGCTAAATGAAATGAATTAGAAATGAGGTGCCTAAATGAAATGAATTAGGATTTCATGTGGACATGACGATCAAGTCGCGAGTGCAATTGCATAATATATTTTTCAAAGTAAATCATTTACGACGATACATAATTAAAATTAAAATGCAAATGAATTAGACTTTGATAAAATTATTTAATTTGGTTACAAACCTCTAAATCATTTGCATTTAGATGAATCTGGAATCCAATAGTTTACCATCGCAAAATGAATGCATTTGCATTCAAGTCTTTCTAAATGTTTCGCAATTACAACGCATATCTAAGATGACTTACATTGTAGCTTGTGGACATTACTGGCAATTTCATTTTTCCTATTTCTCTATTACTTTATTTAGGCCAAACATAATTTCAATAAAAAGATTCACATCGCTTCAGTAATATATTTATTTAATTCTTCAAATTCATTTTTCCAATTGGTAATTGTGAAAGAAAGACATTCTCTTGAAACGAATGACATGATTAACTATCAGCTTCACAAATTTAGTTATCTTTTTCTTTCACATATGATGTTAACTATTTCAAATGTTTACAAATCTTCAAAGAGAAGACTATTTTCATTTTCAGGATATCCAGATGCTTGCAAACAGAACATATGAAAGCTGTAATCATGTAATGTCGGCTGTTTATCAAAGTAATCATTAAAAACTTCTTCTTGGGAACTTTCTAATGACACAGCATTCTCTTGCGATCCACAATAACCATCATCATGAAGGCTGAAACTACTTGTACTCTCTTGATCTTGCACCGGTTGATCCATTCCAAGGTCTTGCTGTACTGCGCAAACTGGAAATAAATATCAATAAATATTTACACGCAAAGAAATTGATATGACATTCATTCATGACTGCTAATTCAGAAATAACTTATTATTACTTGTCCATATTTGGAAAGAAAAAGAAATTAAATAATACTGTTAATAATTTCAGCCTCTACACTTCACATTCCAAAGAAATAATTTTCAATATTTACCAATACTTACGAACATCTGCTGTCTTTTGCTGACTACCAGTTTTTTTCATCTTTCCCTTACGTCCATGAACTTTGCCTTTGGGCTGATAGTTCAGAAGTTCATCCAAGTCAAACGATGTCGTTGTGGTATCTAGAAAATTAAATGTCAAAATCGTCTTTAAAATATACCCTTAGAATTAGAATCTCCTAACAATTCCAGCAGAATTGTATTTACTTTTACCTTACTAGTCAATTTAAAAATTCAAATTGAAATTTATTCACTTCATTCAAACATGCACTACCTCCAGAAGCATTAAGCAGATTATCATTTACTTTTGCCGTATCTGATGCTTTAGGCTGTGCGATCTTCTTGCCTGAAGAACAAACAAAATGTTTAAATATCCTGTGTCCCTTCTAAATTTGATGATATTAGTTTTTCCAGTGAAACGACGAATAAATTAATTAATGTACAAGGCAAACTGAACAAGTTTCCTTTCTAATTTACCATACTGTACTTATTTAAAATGTTCTTCATCGACACATTTACCTGTATTTCCATCACATTCATTCTGTCTCAATTTCCTTTTCTTCAAAGGCAACGGTTTCTCTTCCGAATCTAAAATGAATGAAAAGAAATACATATGAAATACAATATAATAGTAAGTAGATTGCACAAAACTAGTCATAGATACTTTGGAGATGTACAATGTATTTGAAATAACAGTTGCTCTTACTTGGAGCGTGTGAGACAGTAACTTGTGGCAATGAACTGGGCACACTTTCCGAAGATTTCCTTTTGCCTAATTTGAAAATATGAAAGATTTAAAATTAATACGATCACTTAACAACAGTATTTCCATTTAACATTTCAGACATTTGAAAAAGAAACTCATCTTTACCTCTTCTTCCCTTGGTCTTTCCTTTCACGTCAGCGCCCTGAAACTGTTCGACCTCAACACATACAGACACCTTTGCTGATTGAGTGGAAACTTTTTCGCGAGCAGCTCGAGATCTCTTAACTGTCGCCTTTCTTGGCTTGTATTTTCCTGTGAATCATTTGCAAAACCTACATTGCATTTAGGAATAATAGTATTGCAAAAATAAACTAATTCCGAAAACACATATCTCGTTACCTCTTTTGCCTCTAGGTCTCTTTAGCACTCTGTCAATAGATGGGATGTAGTACCTGTCTGCAATTACACCACTTGTTTAGTATAAAGATATTATGAAATAATAGCTTGCGGCAATTGCAATGAAAAATTCACACAGCTTACTGTCATTGACATCTCCACGAAATCCCTTGTAAGTGTCATGAAGCATCATCAACCTGAATGGTGCTTCTTTGTAATTTTCATCAGAGGATTCAACTATTTGAGTACCCTCTCCAGGATAACCACAAAGGACACCGGTTCTGCGGAATCTTTCGTAAATAGGACCATGGCCACCTAATGCTGAGTAATCTCCACCAAACAGAAGTACCATTGCGCCGGTAAAAGCACCATTTGGACCATTCAACATCCTTTCTCTTTTCTCCAAGCAACGACCAGTCTTAATAGCATTACGTACTGCTGTTTTGACACTAGAGGTTATTTCAACCTCTAACTGTCAGAATTCTTCCTGTCATTAAAATAAAATTTTATCGCTAGAGAATATACAACTTGAATCTTTTGCGATGAGACATGCACTCTATTAAATTTCATCTATTTAATACTACTAACTTTTATCTCGAAGTCAATTTCTTCCAAATCACTTTGGCTTCCTTCCATTCTTAAGTTAACAAGACCAAAATGAAAAAGTCAAAGAAATTTCCCGCATGATGCTGAGCCTTTTATACTAGCCAATCTTAAATTCACGCATCATTGAAGAACGAGTAAGATCCAGGGTAAATGAATGTACCAATGCATTTGTATTAAGTTGGAAAAAAAATTATTTATTAATTCGTCATACTGTTTCTATATGAAGATATAGACTTTTCATGAAATAATCGTATTTGACTACAATTCCAAACATTAATACATTCATTACCCCGCCAATTATGCTTGCAAATCTAAGTTTTATCTGCCAATTTAAAAGCATTAAAGTCCATTCTTCCAATGCATCTGCTTTGACATTGATCGCCTGAAATATCCTCCAAAAGAGTTTATTTAAAAATTCTTGCAGACTTTGTGAAATAAAAGGATCTCTTATTGTCAATAAAATTGCATCTTCTCACTTCTGTAATGGCTGATAATGGTCTTCATTAAGCCATTAATGAAGAATAAAGTGTTCTGGAGTAGTCCCTTTGGGCAACCACGCCTGTTCATAATCCCGTCAAAATTACAATTTAATTGTGATGGTTTAGTGAACAAGGATTCAGCGTTATTCTCATGGACTTTCACAAATAAATCTCATACTTAATTTCATATGTCTGCAATTCTCTTCTGTGGCCCTTTCATTTTGTCGTACCCTTAACACTTTATCCGTTATCTAAATGCATTTACATTTGTAACCCTTAACTACTTGACCTTACAAATCAGTTAATCATGGTATATTCGCATGTTCTTGATCACCTTCCACAAAATCATATTCACTTTAATTTCGAAAAAATTGAATACAATTGCACACAATGGCGACTATTCCTTTCCATTTAAAAAGCATAATAATTGACTACAAATCTGTTTATGAAGAATTCTACTATTTCTATTCTTAATTCTAAATGGCCATTCCTCCTGCTTTTAAAATTTCTGCAGTTCTATGCTAGGAAAAATTAGAATATTGTGGTACATAATATGAAACTTATAGAGTGTGATCATAACACATTAAAAGTATTATGCATGAAAAACTGTGCTGTTCAACAAGACTTCATTTCTTTTAAATGAATACTAGAATTTTATATCTGTATAGGGCGGGGTGCCATTACATGGAGTTAATTGCTGGCACCAATATTAAATTTAATATTATTGTCTATGGTGTATATGTTGAAATCATTTCCTCTACAAAAAATCAATTTGGCCTCAGATGAAATAAACTTGAGAATAATGTAAGACATTTGGACTTGAATATTGGAAAAGTTGCTAAGTGGATATCTATTTCTACTGACCCTCTCATAGCCTTACAGCATTAACAAATTGTGCAATTAACATTGAACTTATATGAATGTACTTAGTGTGTCTACTTATGTACATTATGGGGGAAAGACCATAAAAAATTACATTCCCTTATAAAGCTACCACCCCCCATGTGAAATAATGTTTTTAGGACTACTCATTTATTTATTGTTCAACTATATGTATATAAGGGAAAGATACACTAAAAGAGTATAACATGCACAATTAATGTGCATAATTTTTACTGTCATTTAAGAACAGTACCAAAGTACTATGTATATTACATAACACTGATACACTTTCCATGAGGATCTACTGGAATTTGATAATTGGGCCTGTTTGAGGCACTTTATACATTTCTATAATCCTTTGATATTCTCAGGATGTGGAATATGTTCAGTTAGTCATTATGATCAAGTAGTTAGTAACATCCAATTGTAAGGGATATAGTGATTGTACAAATCATTCTTATTACATAAATTCTATTGCTTAATTGTAATTGTTTAAGTTATGCACTTATTTCTTCTGGATACTACCTTATATGTAGCAGATTAATGTCAAATTATTCCTATAATTTGTGTCACTTGTTTGAACATTTTACAAATTTAAATATTAATGTGTATGGACCAAGTTGAAATTGTATTTGGCCAAAAAATGCAATTAAGATGGTCAATGTGTGCTATTATTCCACATTATGCATTATTTTTTCATTGTGGTTTATTTTAATTTTGTCCAAGGGTGTGACTACATTAATTTCACCTCCTCAATTAGCCACTGTTGATGTGTGGCTTGTATGATGAAACAATCTCAGAAGCAACCCTAAATAGTTTTAATAATTTTAATGTTTCTATCCTACATAATAGTAGTCAGAAAATTATGTTTTATGTGTTAGGATATGAACTGATTCCTCCCTGATGATGTAGCAAAAACATTTCATTATTTATGTAACTTCTTGAAAGTTCTAATCCTTATTTACATGGTTGTACATGGATAATTTTCATGAATAATAACAAATACTGTCCATAACCCCATTCTTTGTATTTTTAATTGTTTCAAGATCAACCTCATTAAAAGTGTACATCATCAGGCACTACTACACTCCCCAAATACTTATTATCAATTATGTGCACTACACAAAGTACCAGCCATGAATATTTGCTGTGACACACTGCTATAAAAAAAATTTATTTTTACTCACTGCCAAAGTCAACAGTAAATTGTCACTGGTGTTTAGTGTAAACAAGTAAATTAAATAATTTGAGTATATGTGAAACATTCTGAAATGAAATTAGAACATGATAGCCAAATAATAGTCCTATATTAAGAACTTATAAGTACTGTAAATGTTTTGCAAATTTTCACAATAGATACTTTCTAAACATACTTTGAGAACATTATAAATTAATGTTTACAATTTTCATTTCTTTTCTGTATTTTGGATATTAGCCCATGAGCACTGATATTTTTGTCTTTTAAAAACTATTTCAAATCCTTCTGGTGTTAGTATATATTGTGTCATGTAATCAGCATCATGTCAATGGTACTGTAGTAGATATTGCCAATAAATATATATGGGTTAGGTACCTAATTATATTAATTTATGTTAAGTCCTGATATTTATATTCTCCTCATACATAGGTTTCAATATGAAGTATGTATGTTTATTATGTAAGAATAATAATTTGTTACACATAATTAATTACTACCAGGAATCATATTATATAGTTTTCTTTAATTGTTTAATAACAAAATATATTAATGTTGCTTAAAGTTCTTTTCATTCAACAGGTAATGAGACATTTCATGTGAGTGAATGGGCTTTGGCTGTATGCATTGTGAATTTAACTGGGGTTCCAATGAAGCAGTAATGTCAGTCTATGCTAGAAAGAAATATGTCAATGTGAAACTAGTTCAATAAGGCTATTAATAAATCATTAGCTTCGGAGTAACATACATTAATTAAGCAATGCGAAAATTATCACCAATTATATTTTATTCTATGTTCTGTTTCTCAGTAATAAATTTATTATTTCTTTCATTCTGCCTTTCATCGATGAGTTGACTGCGTACTTGTGCGCGTTGAATAGTAGCCGTTGTTTGCATTTTACAAGTGTTCATTTCGCGAAAAGTGGCTTCCCTGAAAAAATAATTAAACGCCAATATTCTTGCCACCACTACGTTGACAAATGTAAACATATTTCTCATATTGGAATATTTACCTTCGAAGGAAAGGTAAGTCAATGTGTTGAATTCATGCAATAGATATTTCTGCATATTCTACTTCGCTTAACTCAACAGCATCATTTTATTGCCCAGATCGATCTAGATAAATTTATTTCCTGTCGACATTAAACTGGAGATTTCGTTTAAACATTTAAAAGTGTCAAATGTCAAACTATTCAATGATAGTTACTGATTGCAATTGAGGCATTGATATGATGTATGTAGTTCAGTGTGCGGGAAACAGGTGAAGATGTTCAGTGTCTGGCAAGAAAATTAATGTACTAATTAGATCTAAATATAGTGAAGATCAATTGATTAAAAAATAGGTCTATAGTAAATCATTTGTCTCAGTTGTGTAGGCAAAATTTTACTTATACTATTTATTGGCAATTTTTAGTTGTCAAAAATTACCATGTCCAAGGGAAATATGGATGACAGTGAACTGAAGTTGCCGCCACCTGATTCAGGTTAGCATGTCAAGTTCTGTAGCCGTTCCACTTGACATAATGAAGAGAATAGTCAGATTATTTGCATCAAAAATTTAAGTCATGTAATCTACATTGACACTTAATATTTAGGAAATATAATACTTTCTTAAAAAGGTTTCAAACGGGCCAGGCCTAGTGAAAACGTTGACAGTTCTGACAAACCAAATAAGAAAGTGCACTATCTGCAACCACTGGGACAAAGACGTACAGATAGCAGTAACATTAGTACAGACTTGGGTGCAGTGTCCTCAACTGTCCAACAGAAGCCTTTGTTTGGCCAACATGCAACTACTTCAAATCCACTTGCACATGCCATTGGTCTTAAACAGCAGGCGGCTGGTGGAAACAGTAACGAAATGTAACTATATTTGTAGGCTACATTTTAAGTAAATACTAGCCAAAAAATAATGATTCAATTGAATTAAAGTAAATTACAAATATTGCCTTACACTTTACCAGGGAAATCGATCTTGAGATGAATGAAGGAAGCAAAATTTCATCAGGTACTGCTATTTCGTCGGCCTCCAAAGTTGCTGATGATGTTCCGGGAAATGTGCATGAACAACGAGAAAATGCCCCTGATGTTAGGTAAGTGTAATTTGTACTCAATTTTATTTAACAAATTTATAGACTACACCAGTTATGTGTCGTAAGAAGAAAGTAGCCGTCAATTATATACAGTATATTTTGAGAATAATTTGATGCAGAACAGTTGCTAATGGCAAAAGAACTCATTTGAAGTTTGCAATACTTACTGATAATTTATGTCTTCTGTTATCTTATGAACCGGGTCCTATAACGGTCATAAGGCATTTTCTCCCTATCCGTGTAAATACGTCTTTGTGTTACGTAAATTTATCGTATGTAAAATAAAATAACTCGGCGTTTGT